>VCJJ01002402.1:99646-110998 GCA_024139415.1 Backusella tarrabulga | reverse complement strand
TTTTTTTAAAAAAAAAAAAAAAAAAAAAAAAAAAAAAGAGTACAATTAATTGTCGTTATCTCTAAAACCGTCCCTGGGTTTAAGCCCGCATGTGGGACTGGCTGGCGTTAAATATTGGCCAATTGCTTCGATTCAAGAAGAAAAAAAATCGCAACTAGAATGCACTAGACAAACGATTTTTGTGTTTGAAAATGAGTCTAGCCGTTGAGCGTAATTATTTATATGATTTTATATCAGAACAGTACTCGTTTTACTATTAATTAATAAGAAAATGAAGATATATAACATAATACCACTGTATGGAACAACATTTTCTTCTTTTATTATTAAATATTATTTCCTATATTAAATCGATAAGCCACATCAAATATACTTCTTTTCGAACTGGCGAAATACCTTGGAAGGATAAAAATGACTAAATTCTTATCCAATCACATTTTATTGACTTTTTAGCACTTGTGATTGTGTGTTTTTTTAGACCTTATTTGATTCAATATATGTATTCCATTCATACATCTGCATAGCCTATAAATAGATTCAATTGATGTCTCCAGGTGTGACAAACTAAAAAATATAGCAAATGGCTCAAACATGTGTTTATGTTACAAAAGCTGTAATGAGATGACATTTTTATTAGCATTAAAATTAGTAGCAGTAGTAGTAGTAGTAGCAGCAGCAGCAGCAGCAGCAGTAGTAGTAGTAGTAGTGTAAATGATATATGGTATAAATGATATATAGTATAAAAGAGCAGCGAAAAAAAGAGTATAATGGAAATAAGGCAAGGCGAGGAGAGATGTAAAGAGTGATTAAAAAGGGGGTAATGTAGGAGGGGAGGGGATAGGAAAATCTTCTACAACACTTAAAGCTCTTCCACCACAGGCAGTGCGGATATCGTGCTCCATTGCTTCAACCATATTACGTGTCATTTCAAAATCATAAAGGTAAGCTTTTGACATCTTGGATATATTGATGGATTGCTCCAGGCATCGTCTTGCAAATTCCTGATACTGATCATCGGTATAATTTAGTAATTTGATATAGATCATGTTCGCAAATAGAAAGCCTAGCAAGGGAATGTTGCACTCGTCGTGATGCTTCACCATGATATCTAGTGTTTGCGTAATGGCATAGGCTGCGTCGATACATGTGTAGAGACACTGTACTGAAAACGGCGATGTGGGGACGTGATCAGACGGGAAAAAGGCTTGGTTGAGTAAAATTTTGTTGATATTATAATAAACATGAACACTAAGAATACAAAATCTAGCAAACTCGTGTATGTCTACATGGTAAAGTAGCTCATCACCAACGCAACATGACTCAGGCGTACGAGCTGCCATTTGGTCCAATGAAATGGATTCGAGATCAGGGCTTTTCCATTCAAAGGGTAAGTTGTCGTAGAATTCCGAAAGTCTGTCTTGCATATTTAACAGGTCAATACCAAGGGTTGTGTCTTGCTTTCCTTCGGCTTGGGCTGATAAGAGCCGGCTCATTACATCATGGCGAAGAACCTGGAGTTGAATCATACAGTACCACCCAGTGTAGACGTAATAATGGATCATTTCTTGGGGTGGCTCAACATTGTCAATATCCATAAAGTCAAACTGCGGTTTGGGCGGAGGAGACTCAAGCGGACACTTTGGATGGAATTGGCCAGATTCATCAGATGTATTTGATACGCCCTGAAGCACACGATACCAAGTATTGAAGTAATAAAGGCACCATACAAGTAGGCTTTCAGTTTTGGTTAATTGGCGGTCTTCATCATATAATCCAAGTTCTTGTGCCATCGTAAACGAAATCCACTCATAAATGTAGATAACACCAGGATAGCCATTCTGATGGTTACAGTAAGATAAAAGAAAAGCAGCTTGACAATTATCCATGGATGGTTCATCAAAGCACTCTGATAACTGTTCACGCCCTTTAAGACAGTACGCCACCGAAATTGCCTTGCCCATGTTGTAATGGGGGGCATCCGATAACGTACGCTTACTCCAAACATGCATTTGGAAAGCATTACGAGCAGCCATGGCACATACAGCAGAAACAAGGACCTGTGATGGCTTCCTTTCACTACGGTAGCGTTCAAGGAACTCGACGGTGTCAATAATAGGAAGACGAATGTTCGAGCAGCAAGGAGTTCGGCAGTATAACTCTACAAGACTGTCTGTTAGCTCAGGTGTGATCTCGACAGGATAGTCACTAGGAAGAGCATGAGTAGGATGAGACCAAGGGTTCCATACACCAAAGGAAAGACCAGACGAGGTATGAATTGAGCTGGTGTCATCAAATTCCACACTTTGCGCCATGCGGTGACGCTCATCTTCCACCTCAGGATCCATTGACTCTTGGTCACGAGGTGAGATATGCATTGTTCGTTTGAACTGATCTACAAGCTTGGACAGGTCGTTAAAGGAGTTTACATTGCTTTCCACAGAAAGACCTTTTTGTGTAGTAGTGATTTTCCAAGCAAATGGCTGCAGTGGCTTCTTTTTAAAGGATTGATCAACACGCTGGCCAAAGTCTCGAGTCTTTTGGGCAAAATCTTTTGCCATCTTGTCAAGTGACTCTTGCCACTGGTCCATGACTTTATTCATGGTATTGAGCACTTGCGAAACATGGTTTGCCTTTGGCTCTGTTTTGAGGTAAACGCATTCAAAGTTGCTTTCAGCGCATCGACTACAGCTTGGGAGAGTCAAGTCACACTGCTGTAGATCTTTGTAGCATTTACTGCAAGGATAAACGGAAAATGAGCTAGTCGATGCAACAGGCTTATCTTCTTCCATCATCTCCGAAGTATTGTCTGACAAGACTGAAAACATTGAATGGTTGTCTGATTCAGTCAACGAAGGTGAGTTTAGCTCTGCAGGCGCAACTGTTGAGCGAGGCTGTGCTAAGCGTTGTAAAGAGATTCCTCTAAATTCTTTGCTTTTGGGAATCCCTTCGCCATTTTTTAAAAGATCACCGAATTTCTTTATGCGATCACCAAGTGTTTCTGTTGCTTTTTGAAGTTTTTTTAAAGTGGGTGCTGCTTCTGGGTAAGTGCAAGTTATTCCTCGTCGCTTACATCGAGAACAAGCTGGTTTTTGTCGATCACACGCATGTCTATTGAAAGGAAATGAATAAGCAAAACTTGATTTACAACAAGCAAGGAGAAAGAGAAATATTTGCCTGAATCCTCTACATCTATAGCAGGCTGCGCCCAACGTGTTGTGATTCGACGTTGCTTTCTTAGCAACATCAGCCATAAATTGCTAGCAATAAAATGTTCAAACTGAAACAAGCCTTTTTATTTTTTTATTTGTTGATCACGAAAGGGGAGCAAAAGTACCCTTTTACGTGAAACTATATTATAGAAACCAAGTAAAGAGAAAGAGAGAGAAAAGAAAGAAACAACAGTAATAACCAAGTAAATAGAAAGTAGAGAAAAGAACTGAAAAAGGGAAAACCACAGGGAGAAGTGTTTATAAACGAAATATCAGCCAATGATAAGTCATCAAATTGCAATCAGCACCCTTATTTTTTATCAATGTTCCTAATTAATAAACTGATAAATTTTTATCAGTTTTGGTTGCCTACTAATCAGTACCGTGATCACCATAGCAACCGCTTGTTATATACTTTTTATTTTACAAACAGCATCTACTGTGTTTTTCAAAAAAATGAGAAAAAATAAAGGATCGGACTCTTGGCAAAAACCTGCATCCCAGGCCGTCTTTTTTTCAACTTTTATCCGACATCAACACGAGAAATAACTTTACAAAATATTTTAGTCCCCAATAAACTTTTGTTTCATTTCATTTTATTCTTCCATCTTAAACACTATAAATTAATTGTAAATCAATCATGATAATTGATACTGATTCACTCTGAATTGAAAGCGCTGTTTTTTATTTATATTTATGATTTGATCCGTTTATTAAGCAATGCGATATACTTATCTCATCATGTAGTACATGTATATTTTTATACATAAATCAATTTCTATATATAAATACTTTAAGGATGCAAAGACAGACATTGTAATACAATATACAGCTTTCTATAAATGGCTTGAACTGTAGCCATACAGCAGAAATTGGCGTAGAACAGCATTATACATGACCTTGTAGAAGTAGAGAAAACAAAGTTATTTAATACAGGTACAGGTGTATTTAACAAATGTTATAAGCCATTTTGTAAATGTAAAATACAAAATGGCTTTACTTGATCAAAGCTTAAAAAATTACTATTTTTGTTATATTCATTCTTCTATTGTATTATATTGTTTCTGTTGGGATTATTATTATATCTTACCATCGCGTTACTTTCGTTACTGTTTTAAAAGAGGTGACGTGTGTTTCAAAGCGGGATGTTTTTAGCTGATAAAGAAAAAAGAAAAAAAAAAGTTGTAAAATACAATTAACATCATTTTCACTCTTTCTGTTAAGAATTACCCGACTTTCCGATCGTCTTTTCGAACAAAATCAAAGACGCAGAGAATATTTTGAAGTGGCACATGAAAATTTATTACAGTTATGACGTCTATTAACAGGTGTAAACGGAGTATTGTGGTGTTGGACAGAACGTATTGAAACCCAGTTACGTAGTTCTTTGTTCTACCACTTGCCTCAAATGAAGTCTGCATTGTGCTCCTTGACGTGTCTCTCTTTTTTTTCTTAGTCAAATATCTCTCGCCGCTTTGATTTTAATTTAACCTTCTACAGAAAATTTAGTGCTCCATGAGCTTTGATTGATTCAGGGCACTTTCTTTGACTCGTTTAAACATGTTTGACTCGACAATTAACAATACAAAAGTGTACACCATAGACATAGAAATGTTTTGACATGAACTCTTTTCTATATAAATAGCATGACATTTATATCTATCTGAGTAAATTCTAATAAAAAAAAAGAAAAGAACAAGATATTTTTTTTAAGAATATGACTTAGATAAGGTGTCCGTATAAAGCTCTGACCTCCTGTTTACATATATAATAAGGCCTATGGCTCTCCTAGCTTTTAAAGAAAATAACAAGTTGTAATGACACATTTAATATCAGCTAGATCAATTTATCAGATAAGATCTCGCGATTAAAATGCAATAAATAGATATTATCCATTTCATTTGATAATCGACTTTCATAAAATATATTGGACGCATTCTTAGAGTTTTGCATTATTAATGATCTCTACTATAGTTTTCAGCTAATCTTCATACAATGATTTCTTAGTTTTATGTAGTCACCAGTTATGAGTGGGAAATTATTGAGCGATTTCTAAATCCTTTTGACTTTAATAGTTTAAAAACAACCATTATCATCAGAACATTATGTATAACATTGATACACATTACTGTTATTCTATGCCTGTTTTATTATAAATGACACAGAAAATGAGTTTAATATTCTCGACTTTACATAGTGAGAAATAGCACTATTTGCTAAGCAGTAATTCAGTTATTTAAGTACTGTGCATTTTTTCACATAGTTATGTTATTTGATCTTCAAGTCGATCAAAGATACATTACACTGCACAGACGTATTATGGTATCTTGATTAAAAGCTTTATGATCATAAACCTACAGCAAAAATACGAGATACTAATAGAACATGCACTATATTTTCAACAATGGGTTGACATGTTGCATTTTTTTATTTTATCTTTCTAGTTCGGTTAATGCTGGAAGGCTGGTACAAGCAGAAAAGCAAACCATAACAATAGTATCAAGATAATGATACTATTCGACAACTTTACCAGCAAAATCACGTTGGATCATTATATATACATAACACTGTAGATATGTAATATTTGTATAAAACTATTCTAGAGAAATATACGTGCCTGAATATCTGAAGTAACAAGAGCAAATTACTAAAGTTTGCCTCTTGTGGAAGGAAGCTCATGGGAAAATTCCTTTCTACAAAGTTCATCGTTTCAAAAACTGTCTTTTTTGAGTTCACTAATATCAAGTTTGGATGCCAAATTTTCACACGGAAAAAATCATTGTATTCTCGTTGTTATTTTTTTTTCGAGTGATTATGCGTCAATGAATAGTGAAAGGTATCCAAGTCCATCCTCTTGAGAAGCCACATAAGCAGAAATGCTTATTTATTTACATGTTTTTGCAGAATCAGCTTAGCTGTTTTATGTTGAAACAGGTTTGCACTAAATGGCAAAATACGTTTGTTTGTGACACTTTTTGTAGTCACGTTATTTTCTAATGCTGTTATTTTAAAGAAGCATACAACTTTTGATTTAGTACGCATGCAATTTATTTTTAATGACAACTTTACAATTGATTTAACATTTATTAACATAATAAAAATAGCGCGCTTTACTTTAAAATATAGATAGAAATTTTTCACACTGCATTTGAATTGGGTAATATACTGTTGTGCGCAGAGGCGGAAATAAATACATGATTGCCTCATGTGAGTAAGTTTCTGCATCTTCGATCAACTATTCCAGTTAATCAGTCATGAAAGTATAGCGTTTACAGCGTGTGGACAAACATGTTGGTGACCACAGAAAATATAGAAGTTTAGGTCTTAAGCTGGGTTGATTTTTTTTTTGTATTTAAAGCTGGGCTGATTATTTATCAAAGGTTGATAGTAAATATGCCGAAACCATAAACTCGTGGAACGTCGCCAACGCCAGCCATAAAAAAACTTCTTTTCTCAAAAAATAAATGTGATTAGCGTCAAAATGGATGAGCATACATTCGTCATAGTACGAACACCCGTGCTTGTAGCACCAGGATCTCAAAGGTTGTAAAGGTTAAAAACATTCTATTCCATTATTTTTGATAACCAGTCACCAATTAATGCAGAACACGCTACGCCCTTTTAAACTAAGTCTAAAAATCACTTTGAATATAAATATCGCTTCTTTGTTTTTTTAAAAACAAAAAACTTTTTTTCTTTTTTTCCAAATCTAATCAAAGATTTACTTTTTGAACTTCAATTTGAAATGGCCGATTTAACTGATATCAAGTTATGTTACTGCCTTGTGCAAGGAAGATCTGGTAAGTTACATGAAAAAAGATCGGAAAAAGTGGCGCAGTAACTCAATTACTCTGCAATCACAGAATCTATGGGTCGTGGTGAACCCGTCAACCTCTTACTTAAGGATTCTGGATTGAAGTACGAATATGACAGAATCGATTTGGCTGAGTTCAAGGCCAACAAACAAGAGCTTGTCGCAAAGGGCCTCGTTCAGCCCACCATACCCTATTTGGTTGCCAACGGTAAATACTATGGAAAGGCATATCCGATCCTCCGATTTTTATCCAGAAAGCTTGGAAAATACGATGGTAAAACGGATGATGAGATTCAGTTTGTTGATGCTTTGACTGATGCTATCAACGATTGGTATACCAAGTGGGGCACTGCCATATACGCTGGACAAGAGCAGCACGTTGATGGACGCGAGAGTTTTATTGATGCATATAATAATGAAACATTCCCAGCTGCATTAAAAGATTTTGATGACGTCCTTGCAAAGTCAAATGGTCCTTATTTGTTAGGCGAAGAGGTAAAAAAAAAATTAAACGAAATTCCAAAGTGTTATAATTCTTATTCTTTTTTTTTATAAAAAAAAATAGCCTACTTACGCTGACTTTATGCTTTATCATGTTGTGGATGACAGTCAAAGCACTGGTGCCCGTTCTACTGTTGATTACCCTCATATGCATAAATTTATGCAGGCTGTTGAAAACAGACCTAACTTGAAGGATTATATCGCTTCTTTGAAGAATAAACAATAAATGCTTTTCCTCATGATTTATACTCTTTTATACTAAAATAAAATATTGGAAAAAAAAAAGATATTTTGGGGTACACTTTGAAAATGGCTCTCGGACAACGGTCCGGGCAAGGAAAGACATAAAATAAATCAAAAGGGTGCCTTCTTTCAAATTGTGTCATAAAAAGAATGTTGTTACATACACTTCATTTTTCAATGGTTTACTTGATTAAATTTCTCAACAAATCTCAATTTTTAAAAGTATTTCGTAGGTTAACCATTAACGCAAGCACTTGTATCTCTTTTTTTACTGATTGGCTCTTTGCTTTACACTTTATTGGTCGGGAAAACAAAACAGCGAAAAGCGTTATGAACTGACGGAGCGCGTAAAAAGAGGTCCATTCGTTTTTATATGATCAAACTCTTCTGTTTTCTAGAACATACATACTCCGATGGATCTCATCTCAAAAAAAATATGATTGGTATTGGTATGACTTGAGAATACATTACCCCAGAAAAATAAACTTTAATATATTGTTTTATGATGACAAACATACTTATACAGATGAATAGTTGAAGGTGTTTATACAAACCAGTAACTAATTAAAGCATCAGAGAGGGGAAAACACTAGAGTCTGGTATTTTTTTTTGTATTGCTAGATTCTAGTGGTAAATTTGGGATCCTTTTGTTTGGAGCTCCCTTTGTGACCAGCATATCATTTTTTGCCATGTACCTCCCACAGCTTACCCAAAGGACTGATACTATTTACTTAGAATGATCTTCTATTTATGATTTTATTTTACTTTTCTTTGTTGCTGTAACTACTTTATATGACTTCACCAGTATATGCTATTTTAAATGTAACATATAGATCATAGATGAACCAAGTATTGGATAGACATTGGTCCCTGCACAAAAAAAAAGCACAAATTAAAATGTCGGACTGTGGTTTTTTTTCCCTAAATTGTTTCACAAGCCAATAGACTTCATGCTTTCGCTATGATACAAGTTTTCGTCACAAGCAATAGATTTGCTTGAATTTATTTGTCTATTTAAAGGCTAAAGTCACCTGTATTTTAACCTCTTTTCTTTCTTTTTTCTACTATTTATTTTAACTATGTTCCGATTTTATGGAACCCGTTTCGTAAGCTGATTTTTTTTTAAAACTGTAATAAGATATCAATACATATTTCTCCTGATAGGCGAGGATCCAACCCTCAGTGACAGCTCGATTTTTGCCCACTCAGAACTCAGTTCCACGTGCTTTCTCTACTAAAAGACATGGATGGCAAATTAGCGTTCCTCAGCCATCTATGAAAGAGGCAGTTGTAAATATTATTCAAAATACCCCCAAGGCACCTCAAAAGAATGAATCCCGCCATATCATAAACTGTCTTGTCCAAGATGAGCAAGGAATCGTTTCGCGTATGTCAGGTATTTTGGCCGCCCGTGACTTTAACATCAAATCGTTCGTTGCAGGCGATACAGACATCCCTGGCCTTAGCCGTATAACTATTGTACTAAATGGTGATGAGGCACAAGTTGAACAAGCTAGACGCCAATTAGAGGATTTGGTAAATAGAAAAAAGGAAGATGAAAAAAAAAAGAAGAAGAAAGTTAACAACCAATTAGGTTCCTGTCTGGGCTGCTCTGGATTACACCAAAACTCCATTAGTTCAGCGTGAACTTTTGTTAATTCGAGTCTCCACACTTGGACGCGAATATGTACAACAACACCTTCAAAGCGCAATAGCAGAGGAGAATGGTCAGGAAGGGAATACTGCAGAGGAGACAGATATGGTAAATATCAGTGGTTATATAGTGTTTGAATCGTAAAAAGAAAGAAGGAGAAAGAACTTAAAAATGAATTGAAAATAGATGGATGAATCTCCCTCAAAAATACTTCTTAAGCGATCATCTCATCTAAGAGCATTGACAGAATTGACTCGGTTATTCGATGGTAAAATTGCCGATGTATCTAGTGATTCTGCCGTCCTTGAAATCTGCGGAAAATCTAGTCGTGTTACATCGTTTATAAATTTATGCAAACCTTTTGGAATTTTAGAAGTGTCTAGAACAGGTAATGTGGTAGTTACAAGTGTTTTGATATGGAACAACTTCTAATGTGTAAAATCACCATATTGCATTAATAGGAATGATGTGTTTGACAAGAACTCCTGTTGCAAACCAAGAAGTCGAGGATAATGATGATGGTGACGATACAGATGTAGTAGATGTCTCAACACTCCCACCTGGATAATTAACACATACCACTTATTTTTATATAAAAAAAAAAAAGAAAAAGAAAAAGAAAAATAGACAGCTGCAACATTTATTTATAAATAAAAAAACATACCTTTATTTTGATTTATCAAATTAAATTTTGTACAAGTAAAATAGGCCGATGTCCTATCAGAGATCCTTAGGTTCAAAATAAGTTTATGCTTATGAACCAATTTTACCTTAAATACCATCTATGATCCCCTTTGTTTTTAATGGCTTCCGAGTCTTTCTGTATTAAACCGTTCTCATTTGAAAATGCTTAAGACTAAACACCTGAGACAATAAACCATCTAAGGACTATCCACAAGTCTAACGGTTTTGCACAAAACACTGCAGAAATAGAGTTCATTATATTTTATAGACGAGAGCCAATGTCCAGAAGTGGTGATGATAAAGCAAGTGCTATAATATCATGGATTGGATCAAAGGCACATTTGGTATCACTTTGAGTTGTGCTTGGAACTATTATAATAGCATTTACCTTACAAGATAGTATTTTTATGGCCAGATTCAATCTATTTCATCAGCGACCTTATCAGTGGATATGACTGATTGGATTTATTTTTTTACTGATGCAGTAAAAATAATGGATGTTACTCGCGTTCTAATACATTATGGAGCATACAAAAACATCACATAGCATCCATTAATATCATGTAGCCTACCGAACAAAAATAAAAAAGATATGAATAAGATTATCGTATAGTATCTCTTTTTTGTAAAGTATGGTAAAATCAGTTTATACAAGTAAACATGGATTTATTGTGTGATTATTTTAACAAGTGAGATATATGAATAGTTTATCTTGTGTTAGACTTATAAAAGGACAAATGATCAGTTCTCCTTTAATGGATTCACATCAGTCATTAGCGATGTTATTCGTCCCTTTTAGACGAGCCATATTCTCAGGTAAACCTGGATCACTCGCCAAACTAACACCGAAGGAGGCAGAAACATATGTTGCGTATTCATACTGTTTCTTTGGAACCACTGGTAAAATATAACTCCCAAAAACAAATACTAATGCGCTGTTTCAAGCAAGAACTATTACTTTTTGGTTAAAAGAGAAAAAAGATATCACTGAAACGTGGTATAAAATAGTGACTATCACATATATATAAAGTAATGGATTCTTGATTTAGTCTTTCTTTTCCTATAAATACTTTTAAGCTTGTGTTATTACATAAGACATTTGAAAAAAGCTCAAGAATTATGGTGATAGTACAAATGTAACATCATGCATAAAAAGCTCGACTTTGATTTATCCAAAGTCTATGATAGACCTCCCCGCTATAAAGCATTGGCCTTGTGGTTTAGTTATGTAAGGATGAAGTTGGTAA
>VCJJ01002402.1:75537-87938 GCA_024139415.1 Backusella tarrabulga | reverse complement strand
TTTTTTTTTTTTTTTTTTTTTTTTTTTTTTTTTTTGCCAACCTTTATTTGGGAATGAGAGAAATCATCAAAAAAGAAAAATGCTTCATGAACGGAATTGGCCAATCATTTTTTTAAGATTTACCGATTTTTCCATATTGAAAAAAAAAAGTTTCCTTTTTCCATTTTTATTTTTCGCTTTGTCATGGCAGTTCCAGCAACAAAGCTCATTAAAAAGAAGTTTTTTACAGACTTGCCCTCATTAAAGGTGCTTTCTAGAGCACAAGACACTCGATCTGAAGCCACTGTTTATGTCAAAGGTATCAACGCTATATTGTGCATGTAGAGGTGACATTTTAACTCATGATTCCATGTAGGCTTTTTGGCAGAAGGCGACATGCCAGAGAATTTTGATGATTGGATGCATTCTCATCGTTTACTTGTTCTAAGTCATCAATGGGGTCCAGCTGCATTAGGGTAAAGAATGGAAAATGACAGAAAAAGAAGAAAAAATTAAAAAAAAAAAGAATGAAACCTCAAAAATATATTAAAAATAAAAAGATATTCATGGCCCTCTGGCTCTCCGTCATCACATATCCCGATTCCTCTAGCATCGCTAAGCTCCACAGCCTATCTTGTCGCAAAGAATTTCAAGCAGCTCAAGAACCTACGACTGCCAACGCCTGTATCCATCGCGAGTGCACTGACACTCGACGTGGGACTTCATGCTGCGCGCTTAGCATTTCAATTTTCAACAGCGACAAAAGAGAGTCATGAACGAGCGGAAATGCTGGCTTGGCGATTACTTGATCTAAGAAGAAAGAATGAATATCTTCGGGTGGTGGGGCATTCGCTGGGGTGTCGACACATTGTAGAGGCGTGCGCACTCATGAGTCCTGACGAGAGGTTGTTTGGATATCTTAACGTATAAAACTATAAACTAACTTGTATTTAGACCAGACTCCGTTCATTTGTGTGCGCCTGCATTGCTATTGTCCGACATTGTAGATCAGATCCGTGTGGGCAGTGGGGGGCTCGGAAGAACCGGCACAAACATATATTATTCGCATAAGGACATTACATTAGGAATATTATTAAGGGCGATTCTAAAAGGGGATCAGGCCATAGGAGAAATAGGGTTGCCGACAAGCGTAGGTTACGACTCAAACTGGCTTGATCCCACCGTAAAGGCCATCGATGTTAGCAAATCTTTGGGTGGTTTTTATGTTGGTGCGCATACCGATTATGCTTCAAAGTTCCATTACTTTGCTACTTTTAATAAATCGACTTGAAATTTTTGTTTGTTTCAAAAAAAAGAAAAAAAAATGGCTTTGGTTTCACTAAAATCTTTTGATATTTATTGATTCTCTTTTTTTCCCCTCTCTCTTTTCTTTTCAATCCATTCATTCATTCATTCATTGATTCGTTGATTCATTATTTATTTATTTGTTATTTATATATAATTCACTACTTGATAAAAGATGGTTCATGCAACCCGTAAAGCGTATGAGCTCAACATTGAGCTTGCTACTCCAGAAATCATCATGATGGGGAGTTCCTCGGAATCTGCGGGAAAATTACTTCAAGGAACAGTTGTGTTAACTCTATTGGAGCCATTAAAGATACGCTCGATAACATTGGACTTTCTTGGTAAAGTCAAGGCTGAATGGTATGAAGGTATGCTTATTTTCATTTTATATATCTTGTCTTTTACTGATCCAGATAATAGGTAGCGGCCATCATCAGTGTCATCGAAACGAAGAAAAGGATATCATCAAGCACAAATGGCAGTTCTTACCCATCTTGAATCAATGCAACAAAAAGGCCTTCACATTAGCTCCTGGAGAGCACAAATGGAACTTTGAATTGACATTATCTGGAGATCTACCCCAGTCAGTGGAAACAGAGAGCGGTCAAGTCCTGTATACATTAAAGGCAACTGTCGAACGACCCACCTTTATGCAAAATATCATCAAAAAAGTGCCTGTTCAAGTGATGCGTTGTGTGCTCCCATCAGAATTCGAGCTTGTTCAATCTGTCTTTGTCTCAAATGTATGGCCCGAAAAGATGTCGTACGATATCTCCATGCCTTCAAAAGTGTTTTATCGAGGACAACCATTGTGTACCACGTTCCATGTACGACCCATTGCACCCAACCTCAAGATACACTCCGTCACTTGCGTCCTCAAAGAATCATGCACCTATACAGCCAAGGACTTTACAAAGACAGACTCTCGCATGATTGAACGAAAGCGTAAAGATCACCCATTTGCACGATGCTCCGGAGACGAGTGGGCCACCTCGGTCTCCTTGGATGTACCCTCCATGGCATCAAAAACCGCATGCTGCGACGCAGATTGTCAATTGATCAAGGTCCGTCACAAACTCAAGATATCCATGTCGATACTCAACGAGGATGGACATTTGTCTGAATTACGATGCTCGATACCCGTCATTATCATGACAGCCAACCCAGAAGAATCTGATTCTCCACTTCCAGCATATGATGAAGCCTGGCGCTCCGTTTCATGCTCTGAATCCTCATTCGACGATGAATCCATATCTTGTCAACCATGTCAGTTGGAAGCTTTAGACAACCCATCGATTTGGTGGCAGGGTGTCAATCTATCAAGAGTCCCATCGTATCGTACGGCTTCACGTCAACGACAACCCATCAACTTTTCATCATCACTCCCATCTTATGATCAATTAACCATGTCATAAATCTGTACTTTTTATTAGCATTTATCTGTAGTATTTTTAATAGCATCCATGTACTTTTTAGCTTAATTCAAACAACAAAATAAACATTTCTTAAACTCAAAAAAAATAGGATTTTATTTAATTATATATATACATTTTCATAAAAAAGTATCCATAGAATAAACCCTATAAGTGAAAAAGATATTAATACTTGAATTAAAAAAACCCCCCAAATAAAAGTGTATTAAAAAAAATCATCAGACGTTTTGGCATTGGTTGACCTCACTTTCATGGCACGCGGTGGGTCCCTACAAGATCGTGAAATCTGTAGTACCGGTGTGACTCCACGAAAACTCAGACGCAAATTATAATCATCATGTAGATTTACATATAGAAGAAAAATGTATAGATATTTACCTTTCAGAAAGTTTACGATGAAAAAGAAAAAGAAGTGCATCTTTTGCTTTTTATAATTTCTTCAAAAAAAATTTTTTTTTGTGCGGTAATCGAACTAGGTCACAAAGCAGTCATAATCTCCGATCGTGGAGCCCAGGATGGGCTTGATGAAATAGCCATGGATTTTATTTTAATGGCCTTGATTTTAATTATATCCACCGCAGGAGACAACCAGATATAGATAAACGGCATGTTCATGTCTCATCGCACATACAAGCTCCATGTTTTTCTTCTAAATATCCTTTTGAGAAGCTTTTATATACACAGGCCGAGGAATCCAATTCTGTTTCTAATGTACATAAAAGGTATCCATCGGGTCTACGCCGAGTCAGCTTCCTATCTATTAAATGAGCCGGCCAAGTTGCTGGTTTGTATAGATACAGAAGGTTAAATAGTTACAATAATGGTAGTCGTAGATCTTGTTAATAACCTATTGCAGGATAAAGAAACGAAGTCCATCTTTAGTAGTAATACTAGATTAGAGGATTGCTTAATATAAAGAGCTTTGTTGTATATACAATTTCTTTTATGAATTTTATTCTGCATTATATCATCATCTATTGGGCACAGATACGAATCCTTCTCATTCTCCCATCCAACTGGATGAGGCTGACATTAAACCATTAAAATGCTCCTAAAAAGTATGGGGATGATGATGAATAATTAATAATGATAAAAAACAAGGTCACATGATCCGCCCTGTTTTGTGCATTGATGATGATGAATGGTGAAATCCTACATGACAGCACACATTTAACTTAAAAGGAATTCCACCCTCCTTTCCTTCTGTGTTTTTTAGCTCATTGCTCAGAATAATGGATCTCAATGATGAAGTACATAAGCAGGGTAGCTTCTTTACCTAACTTTGGCGTTCAAACGAGTTTATTAATAAAGAAAAATGCGTTTTGTTGGTTATTGTGACTTCATTTTAAGGTCAGCCTGGACCTTTCGTCAACAGTCTGTTTTCTCACTTTACTTTTTTTTTCCCTTTTTTCTTCTTTTTCTTGTAAAAAAAAATGAATTCCTCATTTCTTATTCATGTCTCAAGGACAATACCTGGTGCCAAAGTGAACCAGACCATTTTGTCTCAGCTAAAGACAAACACAGCAAAACCATTTAATTTACGTTCATTCTCAACCAGTCGCAGCCAAAACAGTGTATCCATCTGGGGCGGCGAGTCCATTACTCGCTCCCTCAACAGAAATGGCCCCGAGAATTTTTGCATTAGTCTTCAGGCTGTTAGAAACCCTGCCTCGCTACGTCGTGCAGTGTCTACAAGTGCTGTCCAAATGAAAGAACGCGACCCCAACGACAATCCTTCCGACCAAGCACCACCTGGCGCAGCAGGCAATGGACAAAATGAAGGAGGAGATGGAAAATCAGCCTCAAAAAACCATTCGTGGGATGTCATTGATAATCAGCTCCAGAAACCAACGGTGCCAGAAGTGTACCCTCAAGTATTGGCGCTTCCTATTGCCGGACGTCCTTTATTCCCAGGTTTCTACAAGGCCGTTGTTATCAAGGAGCCTTCCGTCACTGCAGCCATCAACGAGTTGATGAAGCGTGGCCAGCCCTATGTCGGTGCTTTTCTGCTGAAGGATGACGGGTTGGATGTGGATACCATCACCAGCATGGACCAGGTCCACAAGGTGGGCGTGTTTGCGCAGATTACAAGTGTGTTCCCTGCAGCCTCGGGCAAGGAGGATGCCGGGTTGACTGCAGTACTGTATCCTCATCGCCGTATTAAAATCAATGAATTGCTGCCCATAAAAGATGGCCTTAAGTCTGTCGCTACCGTCGAAGAGGTTGCGCCATTGGCCGAGGAGCTCAAGGAAGTCCCTGGTAAAAAGACTGAATCCGAGTTTGAGCCCGAGAAGGCCGTTGTTCAAAAAACAGGCAAGAAAAAGGAGCATTTGGGAACGAGTTTTTTTTTTAGCTAACATGGTGGTTTTATAGATGAAGTTTTGACAGATGAACAGGTTGAAAAGAGCAGTCATCAGTACGCCACCTCATTCCTCGCCGATGATTATGCCGTTTCTCTTGTCAACGTCGATAACTGCGAGGAGCCCGAATATTCAAAGAAGAGCTCATACATCCGTGCCGTCACCTCTGAGATTGTATCCGTGTTTAAAGAAATCGCCTCCTTAAACCCGCTCTTCAGAGACCAGATTGCCAGCTTCTCCATGTCGCAGTCTGCCGGCAATGTGTTTGACGAGCCATCCAAATTGGCCGATTTTGCTGCAGCCGTCTCTGCAGGCGAAGCCCTGGAGCTTCAGGAAGTGCTGGAAACTTTACCTGTCGAAGAGAGACTCCAAAAGTCGCTGGTGGTGCTTAAAAAGGAATTGATGAATGCTCAATTACAAAACAAAATCTCCAAGGAAGTCGAGAGTAAGATCGCAAAGCGTCAACGCGAGTATTACTTGATGGAACAGATGAAGGGCATAAAGAAAGAGCTTGGCTTGGAGAGTGATGGAAAGGATAAACTGGTAGAAGGCTTTAAGGAAAAGGCTGGTAAGCTTGCCATGCCCGAAACTGTAAAGAAGGTCTTTGATGAGGTAAAGTGTATAGAATTCACTGTTTTAGATGCACTTTGCTCATTTGTGTGTCTACATAGGAAATAAACAAACTCGCCCATCTTGAGCCTGCTGCCTCTGAATTCAACGTAACAAGAAACTACTTGGATTGGATCACTCAGATCCCTTGGGGCCAGCGTTCGCACGAAAACTACAACATCAAACATGCAAAGGGCGTCTTGGATGAAGATCATTATGGATTGAAGGATGTAAAGGATAGAATTTTGGAATTCATTGCGGTAGGCAAATTGAGAGGCACTGTTGAGGGCAAGATTCTTTGTCTCTCAGGTCCTCCTGGTGTGGGAAAGACCTCCATTGGTAAGAGCATTGCTCGTGCCCTTGATCGTGAATTCTTTAGATTCTCTGTCGGTGGCTTGACCGATGTCGCAGAAATCAAGGGCCATCGTCGTACTTATGTCGGTGCCATGCCAGGCAAGGTCATCCAGGCATTGAAAAAGGTACAGACCGAGAACCCTCTCATTTTGATTGACGAAATCGATAAACTTGGCAGAGGCCATCAGGGTGACCCCTCGTCCGCACTTCTTGAATTGCTGGACCCTGAACAGAATGCAAGTTTCCTTGATCATTACATGGACGTGCCAGTGGATTTATCAAAGGTGCTTTTTGTATGCACTGCAAATGTGCTTGATACCATTCCCGGTCCTCTTTTGGATCGCATGGAGGTGATCCAGCTGTCTGGTTACATTGCCGAGGAGAAGGCTGCCATTGCATCAAAGTATTTGGCTCCCGCTGCAAAGACCGCTGCAGGTCTCGAAAACATTAATGTCAATTTAACCTCCGAGGCTGTGGACACCCTGATCAAGAGTTACTGCCGTGAGAGTGGTGTACGTAACTTGAAAAAACACATTGATAAAATTTTCAGAAAGGCGGCATACAAGGTCGTAGATGAAGTGGGTGAGGAGGATGTCAAGGAAAGTCGCGCATCTGACGAGAAAATAACCAATAAAGAGGAGAGAGCTCCTATGGAAATCACCAAAGATATCAACATCGATATTAATAGCGATAATTTGAAGGATTATGTTGGTCCCCAGGTATATCAGGCTGAGCGTCTTTATGATCAGACCCCTCCAGGTGTTGTCATGGGTTTGGCTTGGACCAGCATGGGTAAGTGTTATTTTATTATGAATCTTTTATCAGTCTAACAAATGGGGTATATTTAAACAGGAGGAACTTCCCTCTATATTGAATCCGTTCTTGAGTCATCACTCGGCCCCAAGTCAACACCCCATCTTTCAAAGACGGGTCAGCTTGGTGATGTGATGAAGGAATCAACAAGCATTGCATACACTTATGCCAAGTCGCTTCTGGCCACCCAGTTCCCTAAAAACAAATTCTTTGACAAGGCAAAGGTCCATTTGCATTGTCCTGCTGGTGCAGTTCCTAAAGATGGTAAAAATAGTTGAAAAGATTATGTCATTGAAATAATCTAACGCATACTTTCTTAGGCCCTTCCGCTGGTGTCACCATGACAACTGCATTGGTTTCATTGGCTCTGAATAAGCCTGTTCCTTCTGATATTGCCATGACCGGTGAATTGACTGTCACCGGTAAAGTACTAAAGATTGGCGGTCTCAAGGAAAAAACCATTGCTGCAAAGAGATCAAAGGTCAACACCATTCTATTCCCCAAGGACAACCAAGCTGATTGGGATGAATTGCCCGACTACATCAAGGAAGGTTTAACAGGTGTCCCTGTTGACACCTATGATGAGGTCTTCAAGGTTTGCTTTGGTGATGTCAAGAAAGAAGATGTCGAGGATGTCTGGAGTGATGTTTTGACCGAAGAAGTGCCTGCTAATTAGATGAAACAATAAAAATATAGAATGAATTGTTTTTTTGTTTTTTTTGCTGAGCAGACTTTGCCTGCTTATGATTATGATTATTATTATTTATCTACTCTCCCTTACCCTCCCCACTCACTTTCGCGCTGTATCGTTTAATAAATTGCTTTTCAACTTTCAAAGTACTTTAAAAAAAAAATACTAACTTAATATATTTTATATCATAACGAGCTAAAGCTTAATGATGTTCATCATGTCGAACAGTTTTGAAGGGTTTCTTCTTTTTTCATAAAAAACATATACATTCTTATAGTTATCTTTTCTATATATATATTGCATAATGAGCAATAATAATAAAAAAACATCACAGGCTGTGGTTGAAATAAAGACCCCATATTTGTCTGTAACGAACAAAAAAAAGTCTGCTAATCTCCTTACACAACAAATCCGATTTTTTAGATGAATCACAATAAACCTAGGCCCTTTTAAACTCAGATGACACAGACAAACTTTTTTTTTCACACATTCTGATCCTTGTATAAAAAAAGTATTATATGTCACTTTTTGTACCGTGCGAAATAACAGTAGACTGCTCAAAATGTCAAGGTTAACAATGATGAAAACACATACACCCCCCAGTAAAAACGATAATGACAGACACTTGATGACCATTGGCTAAAATCATGTAAATCAATAATGCATTGCTGCTCTTCAAACACTTTTTTATAGTATTTTTTTTATATATCGACATCTACATCTAAATATAGCGATATGCACATCGATATCGATAATCGAAACAAGAGTGGGTTCTTACGGAAAATAGCTAAGAATAGTTGTACTCGAAAAGTTACACCATTTTATAGAAATTAAAAACTTTAGATAACAGAATCTTTGATTAAGATAAGACATACTTTTTTTTTGCGTTTCAGTACTTCTATAAAGAAAACAAAACTCTCACAGTCTGTGATATATGCAAATATTTTTGGTTTGGTGTTTACTTTTATTACTTTTTTGTGCTCTACTTTGTATTCAGATCTTACAAATGTAGTACATTAACTCCACACTTAAATTCTTGATAAAGTTAGTCATACAATCTCTCCCCAATGATAATCTCGAAAGTAGTTGGGAGAGACATATGTAAATACAACTCTATTAAAAAGAGGGGGAAAAATATGGCCTAAAAAAATACCTTAATATTCAGAGAGATCCTTTTTTTTTTTTTTACTTATTTTATTTTGAGACTAAGTCAGTGATTTCCCACGAACAAAAACGGTATATCTCTCGAATTTAATGGGTGTAGCAAAATTAACCACTTAAAGCTATTAATAAAGTTCTTTATTCATTATTTAAAGTTATGTCATATAGGTAATGTAAACTATCAATCAGAATCCCAATGAAATGCTTTCAATCACTTTTTTTTTGCTTCTTTTAGAACTAATAAAGTGGATCAAACATCAACTAAAACTAATACTGGTTGTTTAATTCTGCTTCATGTATACGAATAATATACATGGTATATTTTTAAAAAAGAGCAAAAAAAAAAGAAAAACGAAAAAGGTAAAAAGAAAAAAGTTTGACGTTGTTATGAAAGAGTACTTTACCAAGGAGCATAGATAGAGTCAATGGGCCATTCAGTTAAATAGATGATCAACCTCTCTTTGAGGGGAATGTAACCAATATATGCTTATTAGTAATTCATCTGACGCTTTTGGATCCGACGTGGGAGAATGATATAATTGGCCAACTACCGTATTCAATAAAAAGAGAAGCAAACCTTGTCATTCCTATCTAGAACACGGTTTGGTCCTTAAAGTGTGGGGGAGAGGAGGAGAGAGAGATCAAATGACCTAAGTAAAGTGGAATTCACCTGAAGAAGGTTTAGTGCAACGCAGAATTTGTCAGCGGAACAATATCACTGGTAAACAAAACAAACGTCGATAAGATAGCGTCAATGTCATAACCCAATAAGCACACCAAAAGAGGTTTTCTTGCAACACGATGGTATTCTTTGCCTTTTTTTTATATTTATTTTTGCGTCCTTTTAATTTTTCCCTTTGATCGCAAAAAGGCAAATCTAGCCATCGGAGTAGCTTTCCTTATGAACAAATGATGGATTGATGAGATCAAAAGTATTGAACCAGCGCCCCCCCTTCGCAAGATCTGTTTTGTTGTTATATAAAAAGAGAGTTGGTTCTATTTCTCCATATTTTTGTCTTTTATCTTTCATTCCTTTTTTTTATCCTCCTGCTTTTTTGGCTCCTTCAATTCATCTTATTTTGGTTCTTTTTTTAATATATACAAATATATCGAGAGAACTGGAAAAACTTTAGTCGCACCAAATTGTAACGTATCTTAACAATCAAACAAACAAAGAAAAACAATTGCTTATTTTCTTTTTCTTTTTTGTTGTGTTTCTACAGTTCAATTTCTATTCAAATATCTTCAGAAAATTCCTTAAAAACACATACTATAATCTGATAAATGGCTGATATGGATCGTATCTCGAGCCGTTCGATAAACGACATACAAGAGGTAAATGAATCAGGCACAGCAAAGTTCCAAACCGAAGATGAAATCTTAGCGTCGTTTGGTTACAAGCAGGTACATTTATTTTTTTTTGAACCTATTGACATAGTTACAATCTCAGCTAACATAAACTTGAACTAATTAGGAAATGAATAAGACCATGTCCACCATTTCCAACTTCTCCATTGCCTTTGGTTGTTGTTCTATTCTTTCAGGTCTTACTCCTGTAAGTTTTTTTTAAAAAAAAATCAATTCATTCATTAAGAAACAAAACAACTCATTTTTTTTAATAGCTTTGGGGTGATGCTATGGTTGCCGGTGGCTCCATTGCTGTAGTTTGGGGCTGGGTTCTCGTTTCCGTCTTTACATTTGGTGTCGGCCTTTCACTAGCTGAAATTTGTTCTGCATATCCCATTACTGGCGGTCTCTACATTTGGGTATCCAAGCTCGCCCCTCCTGAGTGGGTTCCCATCATGTGCTGGCTCACTGGATGGTGTAACTGGCTTGGTTTGGTAAGGAATCCAACATGTTATTAGAAAACACAACATGTTATTAACTTTATATTTTTCTTCTATTTACTTTTACTATCCTTTTACTTCGATATAAATAGACAGGTAAATAGAAATTCATAAAAATTAAAATTCATTTTTTTTACTTTTCCTAACTTATATTTTTTGTTCCATAGTTGCTATTACCTCGGCTGATTTGGGTCTCTCCCAATTTATTGCCTCTCTTATTAATATCAGTGACTCCAATGAGAGTCCTAGTATTTACTGGCAGTACGGTATCTTCGTTGTCATTGCAGTTGTACACGGTATTATCAATTCTGTCAGCGTAAGATACAATGGTTTCTTCAATCAAGCATCTCTCTACTGGCATCTTGTTGGTACCCTTATGATTGTCATCGTTGGTCTTGTTCTTACCCCTAACAAAGCTAGCGCCAAGTGGGTGGTAAAGTATTTTATAACACGTATTTTCGATCCTCTTCTAATTTTTTTTCTATTAGTTCACACACTTCCAAAATGAAACAGGATTTTCAGCCTCTGGTTACGCTTTCTTGATCGGTCTTTTACAATCTCAATATACCCTTTCCGGTTTCGATAGTGCTGCTCATATGTCTGATGAGACCCGCGATGCTGGTCGCAGTGCCCCACGTGGTATTCTCTATGCTATTGGTACTGCTGCTATCGTTGGTTTCATCTTTTTAGTTGCTGTTAATTTCTGTGTACAGGATTTCCAGAGACAGATTCTTGACACTGAAATTTACCCTACCATGACACAAATCTTCCTTGACGGTGTTGGATATAAGTGGACTGTTGTCTTTACCACCATTGTAATGGGTGCCATGTTCTTCTCTGGTTCTGCATTGACTTTGGGTAGTTCTAGAATGGTTTACGCTTTTGCTCGTGATGGTGCTATGCCATTCTCTCATTATCTTAAGCAAATCCATCCCAAGACACAGACTCCCGTCTTTGCTGTCTGGTTCAATGTGATCTTTGCTATTATTGTTGGTTTATTGTATATTATCAATGAGACTGCATTCAATGCTATTGTATCTGTCAATACTATTGCATCTTCATTGGCTTATTTCATTCCAATCGCTCTTAGAGTCACCGTTGCTCGCAAGAAGTTTGTTCGTGGTCCCTTCCATCTTGGCCCATTTTCTGATGTTATCAATGTTACAAGTTGCTGCTGGATTTTATTGACCTCTGCTCTCTTTGTTTGTCCCACCGAGTACCCTGTTACTCCTGGTAAGATACATGCATATTTATTGATGCATACTTTGCTTTGATACTAACTTGTTTATAAATAGATAACATGAACTACGCAATTGTTGTCTTTACTGGTATAATGGGAGCCTCTGTCCTTTACTACCACTTCCGTGCTCGTAAATGGTTCCATGGTCCAGGCAAGAGTTTGGATAACGATTCTCAATTGGAGGGTGTACCATCCGAAAACTCGATCGAAAAGAAACAGATGTCTGAAACCAATGTTCATAAGGACTCTGCTAGCCAGGCCTCTGGTAGTGATAATGAAGCACAAAAAAATGAAAAATACCAAGTTAATGAAGTTGAACGTGCCTAAACTTCTCCCCCTCCCATATTATTATTATTATTATTATTATTATTATCATATATTATTTCTTTAAAGTTTATTTCTTGATTCAATATCCCCCCTTTTTTATACTACTTTCATGTTTCTATACTCTTTAAAAGAAAAAAAAAGATAGAAAAAAGCAGATCATGCTTTCTTATTTATTTCCTATTAATTAAATAAAATTTGTATTTGTATATACCAAAATAGAAAATGATGATTATCAAAGTTTGATCAAAGGTATTTTTTTAGTCTATCAGATTGTCACAC
>VCJJ01002402.1:41273-56437 GCA_024139415.1 Backusella tarrabulga | reverse complement strand
GAATAAAGGATATTTATATGTGTAAAAGGTATAAAATGGGTTTGTTTTGGTTTTGGGTGATGTGATAAAACTGAAAAAGATCAGATCAAATCTGCCGAATGTCAAAGTGATAATAGTTTCCTGTTTGTATCTTGTTTTTTGAATATAAACACTCTTCATAATTTAAACATTGAAAAGACATAAAACCCATGATACTCATACAATCTCGAAGCTAATTGATGCTGGTTTGAGCCACTCGAGTGCGAATATTGTTGTCGTATTTGACCAAATTTCTTTTTGGCTTGGGTTAATTGATTTGCCACTTTGACGAAATCTAATTCCACTTTTGGCTACTTGGTTTGCCACTTTCACAAATTCTTACCGAAAAATACAAAAAAAAAAACTCTTACTGAAAAACCAGTAACTTGAATTCCTCTCTACCCTTCTCTCCCGCACGAACATACATTATACATTGACCGCATTAATTTTGTAAAAGCGCCAATAAAATTTTGTAACTTACAAAAAAACCAATAAGGTATGACAATTGGCGAAGTCTTTTTTTGCTTTTGACCAAAAGGTTTTGCAAAGGCGCCAATTCTCACTAAAAAGCCAGTATTATGCCCACTCGTGATGAGGCATGTCTTTTGTGCAATTTCAGAACTGCATTGCAAGGTTTTTAAGTTGATATTCGGTTATTTACTCTGGCAGAAACATGTTTCTTCATAGTCAACTTCATAATTCTTCTGCCCTATAAACCCACCCGGTTTTGGAGTTCATTTATCAGGCGTTACCAAATATGTAAATGTTTATACTTAAATTGGGATTATTTGGATTGAGTTCAAACAGTTCGGGCAAATAGCAGCACTCATTGGTAATTTATGAAGTTGGTCTAGATACGCATGGTGTGAATGTGTAAGTTAGATGATGCTACATCTACTGAGGGCGTAGAAATTTGTTGAACACACTTTGTTCGGCCTTTGTATATTCCATTTTTCCGGCTTTATTGGATACTCCATTTTGTTAAACTGATTAAAGACATAGCAGTCAGTTTAGCACCCAGTTCTTGATGGATTTCGATCACAAAACTATGATTCGGATAAACAATTATCACACTAGCTTTATTGCATCCCACGTTAGATGAACGCAGTGATTTTTTTTATTGGTAAAAATCCGTATTCTTTCTCATATTTTATATTTTGAGAGAGTATTTCGTTCGAGTATAATATTTGTTCTTCAAAATGGGTTCTTATTTTTTTGCCAACGAGTTATTTTTACATAGTGAATTAGAAAAGAAACCTTTTTTTCTCATCCAATTGTTTTATGAATCACAATTCGAGAGTACCTATTTTTTTTCCACTGTGGGAGTTTTTAATTATTATTATTACAAACTGCTCTTTGATTGATCTCCAATATATAGACCTTTTATTAAGCTTTATATCACATAAATATCTGATATAACATGACCATCTTGAGCATTCTATTTCCTTATATTAATACAGCTCACTGCAATAATCATCATTCCATTAAAAGCTGCCAATTTTAACAATATGTTATATATGTTTGTTCAGATACTTTAATAGTTCGATCTAGAAGTATTTAGACTTCGCCGTTTACGACAAAAGGAACACGGTGGGAACTTTGATCTTAAAAACTGATTTAATAAACTTCCAGTTTTAGAATGAAAATTATATATCTTAATGTTAAAAACCAATAGGAAGCAACTAGTATAAATGCTATTTCTTTGTGTATAACAATGCGTGAAACATGACTAAAGCATATCTGTCGTCGATACCATTTATAGAGGAATATTTAGGTCCCTGTTTTCTGAATCAATTGGAAGTACGAGACTCGAGTAAACTTGCAGAATTTAAAAGTATTATTTTTCCGTCGTTCTTAGAACCAAATTTACTTACTCTGGGTTATATTCCGTTTATTTCCTTTATCTGGCTGCTATTTCTTCAATCCAGTGTAAAAACTTCAGTGAATAGTAGCAGCGAAAAAACTGTTAGTAAAATAAGTTGAAACTCTAAAACCCTAAGTACCAGTTTGATTAATAGACATAATGAGAAAATAAACCCTGTTTTATTTCAAAGATAGAAACTATATTTAGTTTGTACCATAGCACTATACACTGAGGTACAAACTCTTCTAATACCTAAAAGCTGCCAAACCATAGTTCACCGGTTGAATTAATCATTAAAGGTTATTAATTCTGATAGTAATTACATGTATATGAAGGTAAGCATGTCTTGAAATCTGTATCAAAATCCTTAAAGACAAAAAGAGAGGAAAAAAGAAGGTGGTCACCAAAATCCTTTTCCCGGGGAATTTTTACCCTAAAAAGTCCTGAGTTACAAAATGATCAACAATAAGACGCTTAGACCCTAAACATTTCTCCAGCAAACTTATTTTGTATCTACCATGAATACATATTTTCCAGTAATAGAAGTATAAGCTTTTAAAAATGATCTTTTACATTAATATACTTGGGTATCATGGGCAATACAATCTGCATTCTTATCTATAATCTTTCAATCTTTCTAGCATTTTCATGTTACATGCAATGATAAGCTTAAAAAGGCAACACTCTGTCAATCTACTTTATGGGATTTTTTTTGCAAATAGTAGATAGGTATTGTTAATCAAACCGAATGATAATTTATCAAAATAAAAAATTAATAATGTCACTAAATTATAAACATGAAACTGTCTAAAAGATAAATTTTGAAAGCAAGCTTGGTTATATTTTCTGTTTTAATATAGAAAACAAGAAATACTGACATATAAAGCGTGAGAAGTTGGTTTAGTAATATCATTTACCTACCACTAATGAGAATATGGTTAATAATACTGCATTGGTATGCTATGCCTCTTGCATACTATAGTTTGGATGCATCTTGTTTTTATTTTTCGATACCGAGTAAGCATGAGTAGATGGCTATAAAAAGTGCTGTTATTGAGATCGGGGTTTTACTAATTTCCCGGGAATTGGACGAATAAAATCATAAATCAGGGACAGACTGAATGCTCTCAGCTAAACGAAAACGGTGTAGCCATCTAAAAGCATATATATTTAGTAAAGTTTTATAAAATGTTTAGATAAAGATAAAGGTGTCATATTCTATTCAGCCGTCGGAGGACTAAACCTCGAGAAAAATCAATGTTTGGTAAAAGTTCTACCCATCCACCGGAATGATTTTGTATTTTGTAACCCCATTCACAAAGACAGCATAGAACATTTATATGAGACACATGAATTTATCTAAAGAACTTTTCTCAAGATAGCTCCTTATATAGATAAATCAGCTTAACTTCCTCCGTCCGATCGGCTGCACCCCTTAGGTGTGACTGAAAAAAAAGTATTTAAAAGCCTGCACAACGAAAATAATGCGGTTTTTTTTTCCATAACTCTTTCTTTTCTTCTCTATACTTAAAACACTTAAAATGACTGTTAACATGAATGGACACTCCCACCCTGAACCTCACTGTCTTGGTTGCATTTTCACCCGTACCCCCGAGGAAGTTAAAGCACACGCTGTCGGTAAATTACCTGGTTATGATGAATCAGTTTCTGAGGTAAGGGATTTAAATACATGTATGTTTAAAACAAGATATTTAATTATATCCTTTTTGTATTCTTTTTAGGCTTTAAAGCAAGTTAACGTACAGTACGATGGACAAATTGAAGACATTGTTTACAACTCTATCGATGCTATCAGTGACGAACTTCGTGAAATCAGTGTTGATGTAAGTATAGGTGTATTACAACATTGAGAATTTTGATTCTGATTTTTTTTTAATTTAATTAGCTTCATGAGAACCCTGAAATTGGATTCGAAGAATTCCATGCACATGATGTTTTAACCACCTTTTTGGAAAAGAAGGGTTTTAAAGTTACAAGAGAAGCCTTTGGCATCAAGACCGCCTTCATGGCTGAATTTAGCCAAGGAGAAGGTAAAAGAGTCGGTGTTTGCTCAGAATATGATGCTCTTCCTGGTCTCGGACAAGGCTGTGGTCATAACTTGATTGCCATCAGTGGATTGGCTACTGCAGTTGCTATGAAGGCTGTTTTGGAAAGTGGAAAGGCAAGCGGAAAGGTTGTCCTTTTCGGTACTCCTTCTGAAGGTAGTTATAATCCACAACTTGGTTTGAAGAATGATTAATCTGATTTTGAACATAGAAAACACCACTGGTAAGATTTTGATGCTCCAAAAGCGTGCTTTCCAAGACAACGTTGATGTTTGTATCATGGTTCATCCCGCTGCCATTCATGCTCAATACGCTACAGTCATTGCTGTCCACAATGTTGAAGTTGAATTCTTCGGACAGCAAAGTCATGCTGGTGCCGCACCTTGGGTAAGTAGATAAATTGATATACAGGCAAATAAGAATGCTAATCGTGTTGAATATATATAGGCTGGCGTCAACGCTTTGGATGCTGCTGTTCAAACTTGGAACAATGTCAGTATGATGAGACAACAACTTATTCCAACTGACAGAGTTCACGGTATCATTACCAATGGTGGTCAAGCTCCCAACATCATTCCTGGTTACACCTCCGCAACATACTATATCCGTACACTCAAAGCCAGTGACGCAGATCGTGTTATGAAGAAGCTTGAGGGATGTATTAAGGCTGCTGCTTTGGCAACTGGATGTGAGGTTAAATACAAGTGGCGCGAAGTTGGCATCACCAAAGATGTTGTACACAATAACGCAATGGCTGACGTTTATGCAAATGCAATGCAGAAGTTCGGTGTTAAGTTCCCATCTAGAGCGTTCCAGGAGATCTCAGCTGGAGGAAGTACCGACTTAGGAAATGTTAGTTACGAGATGCCATGTATTCACCCCATGTTTGGCATTCATACAAACGCTGCAAACCACACAATTGAGTTTACTGCCGCTGCTAAGACTGTTGAAGCTCATAAGGACACCATTATGGCCTCAAAGGCTCTTGCTTTAACTGGTGTTGAAGTTTTGTTAAACCAAAAGTTCTACGACTCAATTCAGCTTGAGTTTCAAAACTTTGTTTCAAACTTGTAAAACGAAAAAAAATACGTAAATAAACTATTGTATGTTAATAATATTAAGTAAAATATGAATAAAGTATACTTTTTTATAAATATGAAAATATTAAAAGTTTGAAAATGGGTAAAAAAGTTAGAGAGGCATAGGGATGAGGAAATATAAGTCTAAAACAGGTCATGAGCATCATAGATTTTTAACTGATCTTTCGTTTTAAACATTTGTATATTTATCCTTTTGAAATATCGATGGAAAATAGATGTTTTCTTTAATCGTTGTATCTGTAATGAATTGATTTATAACAAACTACATCAATGTTGAATATGATGCTAAATATTGGTTAGTGCTTAAAATTCGATTATATTGATCTCTTTTCAAGTACATTCACACCAAGTTTTAGGTCTACATAACTATAAAGGATACTCTGGCTCATAATCACCCATCACCGACAGATAAGCACCTATTGGGCTAGAATTAACGGAGATAATATTTTAGTAAAACTATAAAACATATGTTCTTGCTTATGTCTATATAGCCTCTTTTCCTTCTATCATATATACATATATAGTTCATAATGATATTTATTAAGTCATCACATATATTTGATTACGAATGGAACTTGGTCTCTGCAGCACAATGGCAAAAGTATCCAAACGCTAACTCCTCCCATATTCAGCATGTTGATGTTTTGGACAGAAGAGTCGATCCAGAAACTGGAATACTGACTACTGAAAGACTTCTTACAGTCAAACATAACGTTCCAACATTTTTTCTAAAGGTAAGTTACGCGGTTTGAAAAAGTGCTGCTGGTATCATCAAAATAAAGATGGTTACTTTAATTCTCATTTTATATTTAAAAAAAAACAGATTCTTGGTACAGGGGAAACACAATTTGTGCGCGAAGTATCGACTATTGATCCTAAAAAGAAATCTTTTGTACTAGTATCCGAAAATCTCTCGCTTTGTAACTTCATGAAATGTGAGGAAGAGACTTCATACGCTGCGTTGCCTGGGAATCCTGAAAAGTAAGTTAAAAATAGTATTACTCTATCAATCAATTAATGTCTGCTTTTAGGACTCAATTCACCCAAAAAGCCACAATGACAATAAATGGGTTTCTTTCCAGGTGGGAGAGTCTAATAGAAGACTTCACTGTTAAAAGGTTTAATCAAAATGCACAATTTGGACGTGAAGGTGTCCTTAGTGTATTGGAGAGACTCGTTAGCATGAAAGAAACGGTTAATCCTGGTCCCATAAATTAGATTTATATTACTTATACTCTTTACCCCCTTCCAGACAAGTAAAGCCAATATACACTTTATAAATACAGTGAGCTTAGCATGTAAACTGCAACCATTGTTTATTGTTTGGATGCCCATACCATAAATTAAAAATAGATAAAATGGACTGCTTTTCAAATGGAGCATTGTTTATCCGAAAATGCATAAAACAAAACTGCTGTCTTTTTCTTGTCAAAGTAGCTAAAGTTAACATTCACCAATGTAATGGTATTGAACAAAATGGCGTGGATGGGGGAAGAAAAAAATAGTATATAAAAAAGGGTGTTTTAAAACGCAAAATAAATATATTGTTTAAAAGGCAAAATTTCCACCTTTGCTATTTCATTACAAACACCATTACATCAACCTTGATATTCCAGGGTCTTATTCATATCTTGATGTTTAGATATAATGTTCCAATAGAGGCGTGTCGATTGCAAGCAGTGAAAAATGTGGTGGCTGTTTTTTTGAACTTCCGAAAAGTAACATATCCCTTTTTTCAGATTGTTGTTATAAAGATACTATTATTTCTAGTGCTATGTATTGTCACCTTATAAATATCGTTCGTTTTAACTGAAGGTGTACCCAGTTTGTAGAAAGTTTAAAAGCTTCTAATGTGAGTCAGAGCACTAGATCAAGGCTCGACTGTGATAAGTTCATATTTATATTAACGGAGTTCTCTATTCACTTTTATTCGTTTATTTTTGACTCATTTCCGGTCCGGAATTTTTAGTAAACCTCATTTATAGGTGGAGTCTAAATGCTGTGTCACATTACTCTTTTTCTTTTTTCAGGCTACAAAAGCAACACTTGGAGAACCTTTTTATTTTATTTTTCTTTCTCCAAAGCATATTTATTATGAATAACGAATTTGAGAACAATCTTTTTACTTGGTCAGTGAATAAACAACCTTCTCCACTTGGAAACGTCCCTGCTACTGATGATCATAAGGCCCTCTCTGACTCTGATCTATTTCAAATGTTGTTGGGCGAAGAAGCCAAGAAAGCAATTGATCAAACAAAACCAAACCAGCCAGAATGTTCTAATGAATCCAACCTCAAACCATACACTCCTTCCAAGAAAGAGAAACCCAATCCTCACCCATATCTTCAACAAACAACAAGCCGTCTTGACTTTAGACCGATAAATGATCCTGTTTCTGATTCTCAGCTAAAAGTAATGACTTCCAAGGAACGAAGACAGTTACGAAATAAGATCTCTGCACGCAACTTTCGAAATAGAAGAAAAGGTAAATAAAAAAAAATAAAAAAAAGTGGGAGAATCATTTTGGCTAATTAAGGAAACATGGATTACGACGCTTATTATTTCCTTTTATAGAATATATCACTACACTTGAAGAAGAGCTTGATCAACATAAAGCAGAGAGTAGCCAGTTGAAGTTGGAATTAAAGTGGGCTCAATCTCAAATAGATAAGCTTCAAAAAGAGAATGACTCGCTTCGATTAGATTTGGTACTTAGTGGCATGGGCATTCCTTCTCAAAACCAGGCACCTGTGGATCTTACCACCACCTTGACACCTGTCCCAGCAGAAGAATTTTTGCCTCTTCCAAGCTCTGGCAGCAATACCAACACTTCCTCATCTTCTGATAGTTCATTCACATCGTCTCCACCTAATCTTTTGAATGAATTTCCTGATAATTGGGACTTTGCCCTTGCTGAGTTTTCCGATTCTACTTTGCTGAATAATCAACAAGATACCTATTTGTCACACGCGGTCGTTCCCACGTGGAACCTCAACCAAGTCCTTTCAAAAGAACAGACACAGACCAGTCTTGTTCCAAGCAACCACAACCAGCTCTTCTATCAATACCCTCTCTTAGCCCCTGCATTGATGTCTGTCGTATTAACCCATACGATGACGATGAGTACCAGTGAGCTTTTAGCTAGTGCTCGTCTCTCACCTCCCAATAATGGCACCATGGGTACTTTCTTTAGTGAAAAGAATCCACTTGAATCATCTACGACTCTAAATGAAAAAGACGCAAAGGCTGTATGGGATATATTAGAGCCACTGACATTACTGAACGAGAGAAATGAAAAATTCGCCAAGGAAACCAAGAGTTTAATGGTGACACAACACGTAACAAATACAAACCAAACTACTTGTCTTGCTTATTTACAGCAAAGTATATGCCGATATCTTTGCGAGTTTGTTGCTAGTAACTGTGTCTCTAAAGCATGCAGAGAAAGGACTACCATCTGTCAGCGCTTCAAACTGGCAAAACGATATATCACTGCCTGTGAGTGAACGTTGCTTGCATCAATTTATGCTATACCAACACACTTAATACAATCTGCCATGCTTCTATCTTTCATTTCCCATCTTATTTGTAAATATAAACATCGTCAACTACTATTTTAATAACTTGAAAAAAATAAATAAATAAATATCATTCTTAATGAAATAAACCGGTAGATTGATTAACTACACAAAAGAGATGGCCTGTTTTTACTCTAAAAGTAACCTTATTTATAAACTATATACACCATGCACCATTTAATTGAAAGTCTGACTACCAATCAACAATAAAGCAGAGATGGCTATACATGAACAATCATATACACGATGATTTCAAGTTCTTCCTTCATTTCACGAACTGAATTTAAAATGGATTTGATGAGCCGACCAACTACAGTTTTACACGCCAGATATTACAAAATAACATTTTCCTTTCTCTTTTTCTCAAATCTAACCATTAACGAAAATGACACGTAAGATGATGTCTCCCACAGGGTTACTGATGGCTGCTGTCGCTATTGGTTTGGTGAGTGCAGCAGGTGATGAAGATGTGTTTGAAATTCAACCAGAGATTCATCACGTCTTTAGAGAAGCTGAAAAGATGCCACCTGCTATTTTCTCGAACCTTTTCAGTCTCATTTCACTTGCACCTTGGCTTCTTCTTTTAGTTGGTGTAAGTTTTTTTATATGTGTCAAGTACGATAATTAATATTTGGATGATAGTGGCTTCAAATTGGTTATACACCTCAAAAGATCGTATCAGATTTGGTCTCAGGACCCACACGTCGCACCGTATATATCTCCTCCTTCCTGGGATCTTTGGTCGCTCTTGAATATCTGTTTTATTTATACTGGACTGAAAACAACCTTCTCCAAACACTGCCATGCTTTGCTGGCTTATCAGTCGTCGCTTTTATTACTGGTCAACGTGCATTAAGCTCCATTCAAAAATAAATAATAAAAACACACGCAGAAACTTTCTTTTATTCAGCAAATCTAATTAGAGTATTTATCATCTTTTACATTGACGGGTCTATCGCTGTATATAATAGCAGTGAATTCTCCTGCTATGTCCTTATCATGTGTTGCTAGAACAATAATATAGCCCGTTTCGTTCTGGCTCAATACAACGTCATTGGTAGCAACACCTTGAATTACATTTGTATAGGGACCGGAAGTTGCTACTTCTTTTCCAAATAGCTCGGTGGGGTGTTTTTCGTATATTGTAACATTCATCGATGGCACTGTGTCGGTATTGATGGACTGGAGTCTGACCCTAAGATATGTTTTATGTTAGGGCTTTATTAAACAATGTATCGTAATATTCACCTACTTTACGGTCGTCAGCTCTCGGATTTCAAGTAAATAACGTGGGTTCTTTCCGTAGTTTCCAAAACTAGGACATCCCATAGCACTGTATCCAATAATCCTAATATAAACAAATAGATGAAGATATGAATATAGTCGAAAAGAAAGAAAAATATTGGTTTCTTTACCATTCTCCATGTAATACTTTCTTAAACATTCCCTATAATACCACTAAAGATCAGCGTCTCATTTTTTCATTAGTATTGTTCATCTTTGACTCGTACCGCTCCTTCTGAAGGTATAGACTCTATGTTTACTTTTGCTGTACTTGCTATCGTTAGAATAAACTTCCCTAGCAAGTCGGCTTCAAATGTAGAAGCCACGACAGTATAGTCACCACCTAGTATTCCCTATTTAAATAATGACACAAAATCGATACATACACAATACCTACTCTTAAGACTTTGTAGTTCACAGTAACAAAAGCCGTGTCGATATGGTCCAGATTCTGTCAAAATATCTCTAACCGATACACTCGATGTTCTCTTTCCACCTTCCACTACTAACAAATGGACTGCGAAATTCTTTGATGCTTCCAGCATGAGTAAAAGACCAGCGTTTCCTACGCCAGGTGGTATTGTTATTTTCCATTGCGGATTATTTAGGTAAGTGGGATTACATGAATTGCCACCTGCTGTTTGATCCGTCCATTGACCTCGAATCTTCAATATCAATGTTAACAACGAGTAGATTTAATGGCACTAAACAATACAATATATTCACCTTTTTCTCAATGGAGTATCTCATGGGTACTTCGTATAATTTAAATGGTGCAAGAGAGTATGCACGCAAGGAAAAGTAAAGATCTCTTACTTTTTCATGCTGTGAAACTACGATTGTATAGTGACTGATACCAGGAGGTGCATTAAAACGAACCTATGTATAAATGGTATTGGTATATATTATAATATGATACACTAAATATAAAATCTTACCAATATATGAGGACTATTGACATATGTTCCCTAAATCAGAATGTTATAATTCCTTATCTATGTACATATTCATCTACATTATTCATGGAACAGAACTTACTTCTTTGAAAGGTGTGCCAGGGTAGTATATTCTCTCACCATTGGTGTCATCATATACGTGAAGTGTAATGTAATCAGTATTTTCTTCTGTGACCATAATGTGTTTTGAAAGAAGTAACCAAACTGCTGCTGATTTCTTATCAGGAACATTGACTCTCAAGCTAAACTGTGGATTGTACCCCAGACTGTAAATGTCTTTTTTAGGCCCCACATTCTCTGGCCAGACTCTATAATATATTAAGTATACGGAAATACGTTTTTGACAAAGTCATTACTTACGAGTGTAAAACCCATCTGTGAGTAAATAACTCGGGATTCCAATTGAGATGAATAGAAGTAAAATTTAAACAGACGGATTCGAAGTCTATCCAAAATACACCATCATCTTTCTTTTGAGCAATATCCGGATCAAAATTGAGCGCTTCTTTTAGCTCAGAAGTCCAGATGTTGCTATCAAGATGGCTATATGGACCCCTCCATCGTTTATGACTCCATGGATTCTTCACCTGCAATAAGCGTTTACCATTGATAAATTTAACGTCGATAACAGCATATGCATGTGTCGGAACCAGTCCAAGATTATTCGCTTCCTCTTCTGTCAAATCACCAGTTGCTATAGTAATCAATACATCACCATACTTTGCTCCGTCTAATATTCTATCCCATACATTATCTGCCACAAAATGTTTACTATTCATCAAGGACTTAATAATGATTTCATTGGGACTATTTTTATAAAAGGAAAAAGAATTAGATACTTACTCGTAGATAAAAATATGTTCGGGTACCCAACCAGTTAAGCAACTAAAGAGAAAGAGAAATATTAGAACACTCGGCGAATACCCTTGAATATTTGTAAAGTACTTACTGAAGATCTATACCAGAATTGCTATAGATTAAAAAACAAAGATAAGCATTAAATAATACAGTATATTACCCTTGCTTTTTTTTTGAAAGCTTACGATCCTGGAAAATCATATCCTCCCATCAACTTCATGTACTATATATAACTGTTTCATCAGAAGAAAGATATAACAAAGAAGATAAAATAAAACATACCGCTTTCTCTATAATACTAGCCCAAAGTTCACCTTTATTTGTAGAGAAAGTACACATCAGCGTCCCTTCTCTAGAAACAGGTAAAAGATCATCCACCACTTTATAAAAGTTAATATTATATTAACCATGTTGAACCATTCACCAAACCATCCTACCAACTTTTCGGGCGATACCGTTATAAATGAGCTTGACAACATACTTCCCATTTGGATTATAGCAAGGTTGACCATGTTTGTTCTGTGGGTATATACAAGAGGTAATCAACTAGTAACAAGGGTTAGTGTCGACGTCAATCTAATACCCTTTCAGACTCACTTGTTTTTTAAACTTGCATTCATAAGCAGCCGTTACACACAAAGATGCCACGAAGGAGCAATCAGTTACAATATCTTGAATGATACTATTACTGTATTTATCCACAACACCAGTTAATTTAACTTGATATAAGCTAATAATAGTAGTGATATACATAATGATATGAAAAGATACCTTGAAATCACACAAATAAGACGTGGATGTCTCATTAAATCCGCTGGACGTTTCCAACCCCCAAATTTTTCAATCTGTTTCTCAGATAAACGTAGTGAGCCATCTGGATCTCTATTCAACACTTTTAACAGATTCTCCCTTAAATACAAACAAGCAAACAATAAATAAAATCAACTTACAAAAACCTTGTCTGATATGAAAATTGCTCTTTTAAGTCAGCCTCATCAATCCAGGGCAAGAACATCTTCTCGTTTACATTTGAAGTATGCTTTAGTACTTCAATTTCCGTAGATGAAAGCTTTTGGGTCATGATATCGTCAGTAGGACACTGCGGTTCTATTGAATGCATCGACGCAATGGATGAATTGCGACCATGCTGTAAACTAGGACGGTCGGACGCCGTAGACGAGGATCTTGTGCGAGTTTGACCAACAGAGAGTAAATTCGAATGGGTGCTTTTTTGCATTGATTTGAGCGATTCTGCCTTATCCAATGCCTTTGTGAATTTTTCTCGAGTAGCCAACTTTTCCTCAGTATCATTTTCATAACCTTTTATATAAAGAAATGGGATAAAATGCAAAACAGAGTTCATTAACACGAAAAGAACAGGAAAAATAAAGCGTGAGGGTAATGGATTTTAACTGATTGCTTTTTATTGATCGTAAATGATGGACCCAATCTAGTTTCGTACCTTTGAATGCCTTTAAATACAATTCTGCAGCGTCAGAGTAATAATCCAACGCTTGTTCGATATGGCTTTTATTTTCATTAAGTTCTGCTTGACTTAAGGAAAACTAAGAGTAAAAAAAAAGAAACGGTTAAGCGACTCACTTGTACTTGTGGGAAAACACACAAAATAAAATAACCTCTGCTCTCTCTATTAGTTCATCTTGTTCTGTTCTTTCAAAATCTGAATCTGACGAATCGCGTCTCATTTGGTATGGCGAGTTTTCATTGATGTAAAGAGATGACATGATAGGTCTTTCGCCATCTAAATATCGGTCTAATTGCTCTATGCGATGTCTATACTCGTTTAGCTTTTGTATTAGTTTATTACGGTCTATATCGCTGTTCCCGTCTTTTTCGTGTTATATTCGATATATATAAAGAGTTAATACGTATTGATTAATACTACTACTACTAGTTGGACAAAGTACCTTTAAGTAGCTCTGTAAAGTTCTTTAAGCAAGCAAAAGGGTAACGAATAGGCTATGTTAGTAAGATATGATATGTCGTCAATATTTATACAACTACTTTAACAACGTTCTTGTAAGCTTCTCTTGCATCATTGTACTTTGCTGATGTATCGAATTTGACAGCAGTGCAAGCGTTGGTATAAGCTTCAGCATAAAGACTTGAAGATATACTTGAAGACTTTAATAAAGTAATGTTGACGAGTCGTTTATGGTTGAGAATAGCACTGTAAATAGGTTCCTTTGAATAAATCATAAATGCATATACACACAAAAGACAGGTGAGAAAAGAAAGAGCTGCCCAATAACAATGTTGTTTAAAAAAGAACAAGAAAACTATTGGGGGCGTCACATGCCTATTTTTAAAGCTACGTTTTTTTAAAAAGGCACACACAACGCCGTTTCACGACAAGATAAACACGAATTATTGTTATTATTATCATAAAGCATTTTGTTTATTTTATACAGGTGTGTGAAGGATGATTTAAAAGAAAAAAGGGAAAATACAATCTAATGCTCTTCAGCAGTGGCACAATGGGCTTCGTAAGCTTTCTCGTCCATCAAATCAGCGAGCTCAGATTCATCACTGATCTTAATCTGGGCCAACCAGCCTATGAGATGAAATGAAATGAATCACATTAAAAAACCGCTCAAATATACCGTTTCCTTTATAATTATTTAACGTAATGATTAGCTTACCGTTCTCTTCAGGACTTTCGTTGATCAAAGAAGGCTCGTCAGCCAATTGCTCGTTAACGCCAACAACTTCACCAGAGACAGGGGAGAAGATTTCACTAGCAGCCTTGACGGATTCAATGGCACCAACAGACTCTATCTTACGATTTAGAACATGATATGCCTATACCCAAATATTCTCTCTTACCGTGCTTTTCAACGACATCACCAACAGCAGGAGTTTCAACAAAGACAACATCACCCAAGGACTTTTGAGCATAGTCAGTAATACCAAAGGTACCAACACCATTGTCAATAGAGATCCATTCGTGGTCCAAGGTATATTTTTTGGCTACAGATAGAGGATCAATAAAAAAGAATAAAAAGAAAAACACGTCAGAGACGTATCACTTACTAGCATAACCACGGTAGACAGCCCAAGTAGCAGACTTGCGGACGACGGGCATGTAAGGGCGAGCAATACGGGTAGATAAGAGTCTAAGAGCCATTGTTGGAGGAAAGTTGTTAGGGAAAAAAGGAAGAAAGAAAAGAAAATAGAAACTTCATGGGGGGTTCTATATATTTTTTTTTTCTTGTCACCGAGTCAAAAGGACTACTATAAAGTTACTTTTCCACCCAACACATCATTACCTGAGTTCTGACTCCGCAAAAAAGGATTGGCTGGTCAAATTGCGGGGGATGAGACGACCATGATTTAAAAAAGTTATTACCGATTATTGTCACCGGCCTAGTGATGATTCTGTTTAATGCTTTTCCTTCTTATTAATAATTTTCCCAGCT
>VCJJ01002402.1:31091-41259 GCA_024139415.1 Backusella tarrabulga | reverse complement strand
AAAAAAAAAAGAAAAAAAGTTCAAAAGTTTGACAGTGTCACATTATTTTCACTTCATTCTGAAAATACAGAAAGCGGTTAAAGCATATGAAAAGAGAAGGGTTGCTAATATGACCAAGGAAATTCAGAAGATCGGGGAAGAAGAAGCCAAGGAAAAATAAATCAAGGTCAGAGAACTTCTTCAAAGAGCAACACAGGAAATAGAAAACAAGCGAATACTCTGTTTATAAAATAAAAGCATTAAAAGAAATCGGATTAAAAATAAATATTACTTTTCTACTACATAGATTTTGCTTAAATGTTCTATAATTAAACCCAAAAAAGAAGGTGGGCCTTATCTTTCTCTCACACCTCTATCCTTCTTGTCTTACACAAACAAAAGATGGTCCTCCGCTATAATAACAACCGGATTCGCCTATCTGAAAAATGATGCTTTTTTTTAACTAAATAGCTGTGCATATATTAATTTTATTTTTGATTGTAATCTTTTGTTTCGCTATCCTTGTGAAAGAGTGCTAAGGCAATGTAATTAAGGGAATGGAGTGTATGGGTGTATCTTAACAAAAAAAAAATTAGTCGCGCTTGGGACGGAGAGGATCAAAGAGAGCACGGATGCGAGAAGGACCAGTCCATGTACCCTTCAACAAACCATTCCAGTAGAGAGAAGGAATGACCTAAATCAGTTTTTTTTTCTTTGTTTAGTATCCTAATGTTTATCATCCCTTATTCATCAAATTAAAGCATACCTCTTTGTTCAAGAATTGAGAAACATTGCTGATTTGTCTCTGGTCAAGGGGAAAAGTCTCAAGAGGCTGACCGGTATAACCAGAAAATTCAGCCAAAATAAGTTCCTCACGACCAACAATCAAAGGACAACTGGTATAACCATCGTAAACAGCTTGCTCAACCTTCTTGTTCTGAAGATCGGCAATCAAATTGTGCTTAAGAACACCAGATTCACCAGTGATAGCGGCAGCAGTCTTTGAGGTAGGGAGAGAAGAACAGTCACCGAGAGCAAAGACGTTCTTGTATTTGTTGTGACGGAGAGTGTCTTTGTTAACATCAACCCAACCAGCGGTATCAGCCAACTTGGATTCCTTGATGAAGGTAGGAGGACCCTGGGGAGGAGCAACGTGAATGAAGTCGTACTCAAAGGTCTTTAATTCATTGTTAGCGTTGTTTCTAAAGACAGCCTTGTGGTCGTTGCTGTTAATTTCAATCAGTTCATGCTGGGTGTTGAGGGTGATGCCGCGTTCATCAGCCAACTTCTTGAGAACGTTGCCATAGTGATCAACACCGAAAATCTTGCCAGCACTGGTGTTGTAAATGACATTGGTCTTGTCACGAACACCGTTGAGACGGAAAGCCTCTTCAGCCAAGAAGGTAATTTTGGTGGGGGCACCGGGACACTATTTGATATTCCATTTACTCTTGTATTAGTAATAGCCCTATCACCTTATACCATGGCAACTTACCTTAAGAGGAGTATTGGGGAAAGTAAACAAAGCATTACCACCCTTAAAGTCTTGAAGGAATTCATATGTCTTCTTTACACTATCCTTGTCATAGTTGGAAGTGACACCGTCCTTACCGAGAGCCTGCTTAAGACCCTTTACCTGGTCCCAGTTGATTTGAAGACCGGCAGCAACTACCAAGTAATCATAGCCAACAGTTTGTCCATCAGAAAGTGTGACCAAGTTGTTTTCGGGGTCGAAGCCAGTTGCCTTATCTTGAATCCACTCGGCTTCGTTGGGCATAACTTCAGCCATGGGTTTGACGGATTCATTGAAGTTTTTAAGTCCACCGCCAACATAAGTCCACAAAGGTTGGTACTAAAAAAATTAAACACGTTTATCACCTCATGAACTTGAACATATGAATAACCATTACTTACATAATGCTGATCAGAAGGCTCAATAACAGCAACCTGGTCCTTACCGAGGAGCTTGGATACAGTGGATGAAACTAGTTTTTCAAATAGGGGTGAGCTTTATTGTTTACTCCAGATTTTTTTTTTTGGATTCAGATTTACCAGAAAGACCGCCAGGTCCACCACCAACAACAACAACTCTAAATTTCTTATCAGCTACGACAGGCTTAGGTGCTTCCTTGGCAACAGTGGCAAAGGAGCGTCTAGCAACAGTAGAAATATGTGTACGGGCAGCGAGCATTTTTTTTCCCCTTAAAAACAAACAAAAGAAAGAAAGTGAGGAAAAAAAAACAACAAACAAGAAAAAAAATAAGGAAAGCCAATGGCGGGCTTAAATCTGATGATGTGATTCTATCAAACTGACATTTTATTAGATAATTTTTAGATCCCAGCCATTGCGCCATCTCTAAAACATGAGGGTCATGCTCAGAGTGATGACATAGTTTCGTTTTTTTTATCATATTGCTGTAATAATCTTCTTTAAGGTAGTTAACTTTTTTTGCTTTGGTTTTTATTTTGCGCTTTTGGATTCAATGCTTATGGCTTTATTTCCTCGTAAAGTTGCTGTTATTACGACTACAGCCACTCAGATAACTCGCGTGAATTAATACTAAAGTAATATTAAAAAAAATGGGATTGTCCAACTCGGATAGGACTCTATACCCATATTAACGAATAAATATCCTGCCAATATTTAAGCAAAGAAATCATGAGACATAGCTAATTCATATATCAGTGATCCTAAAAACAGGATTAAAATAAATAGATTAAATCTGGTAGAAAGTTCTTGGTGTGACAAGAAATCCAAGAGCTTTTGAAATAACAATCCGATGCAGTTATCAATAGGGGGACCCAAGGTATGGTATCACTTGACTATCAATAAAAAAAATACAATTTGGTTGTTTCCCAAAGAGATGATATGGTAAACCCGATAAAACAACGGAGCTAAATCAAAAGAAGAACTTTTCTGTTTTTCTCAAATAAGCAAAAACTCAATTGGATTGTTTTGTATGCACATCTTCTATATATATATATATATACACCCTGAATTGAAAAATCGAAAAAAAGAAGTCGATTTTTAAATAAAATGTGTTTATTGTAAATGTTGCATTGAACAAGATGTTCAAGTGCAGTTTTAAACTTCCTTAGTTACTGTTCGATTAGCTCTTGTTTCTGAATTAAAGCCATCTTTTATAACATCTACTTTTTGCATAACCTTGTCTACTCCTAGTGACATTTTACGAACAACACGATACTTGCTAATCTTATTTTTCATTCCTTGCTCTACCATATCTCCCTCAAGCTCTTCGGAGAGTCCATCGCCCATGTCATCACCATAGTACGAAGATGTATCACTATCATCATCCTTCTTTTCGCCTTGTTTCTCTTTTTCTTCCTGGACGGTCTCCTGTAGAGCCTTATCCTCGACATCCAGATCATTGTTATTAGATTCTTCATCGTCTTGTGCTTTTATCCACTTATGCGCCTTGTGCTTCAACGTTTCTTTGTAGAATGGATCAGCCCCAACCATATCTTTTTTAAATGATCTCAAATGAGTGTGAATAGGAGAGAATCCTGGAACAAACTTGACGCGTAAGGTAACATGGCCGAATTCTCCTGGAGCAGACCAGGGATCTTCATTTTTGTTGGATTCTTTTGAGCCCTCGCTAGAGTGTGATTGGAGTTCAAGTACGAGATCTTGCCATTCATCATCAGGGACATATTTTAACCAGAATCTACCTGTAGCTTTAACTGTGGAAATGGAACCTTGAATAATATGCACATAAATAGCAGTTCTATAACGCATCATTAATGGGAAGTACAAATTTTGGTTGTACCAGCCGGTACAAGGAGCAGCACTTTCGCTTTGGTCCGTGAGATTTCTTGGTTTAAGTCGTTTATACATAACAGGATCAATATTCAAAGCAATAGTAGCTTTAGTGTTATGTAAATTGGAACCATTAAATGGGGACTTCAAACTATTCAGACAAACCCTTTCTATGATAAGAGTACCAACGTCTAAAAAAATACTTTCGTAAATGATAATTCGATTTGCAGCAAATTATTTTTTATGCTACCTGCTCCTTGAAGTTCTTTAGGTAATGCAAGTTTCACAGGCTTGAATTTAATGGTCAATAAAACTTTTCCGAATCCTATACCATTTGCGAGTGGTAACCATTTTTGAACTTCTTTGAGCTATGAGAAATAAAAGATGAGTTATACAGTTGTTTGAATTAATTTTACAGACACTAAAAGTCAACCTATAACAAGCCCCTTACCTTATCATCTTGATCTTCAAACAATTCAGAAACCTTCAGAGATATTGTGCCTAGTACTGGATTTCTCTCCAAGTCTACTGAATTTTTCACAGAGATACGAAGGAAGGTATTTTCAAAATCTCTCACAAATTGCTCAGATATAGCATTCCAGTGCTTTGTTTGAAAATTGAGTCAGTTTTTTTTTCCATTTTAAAATATGTATCTAAACTTACAGGGCTGGGGTTGCGTAATTTCTCTCTTGTTTTATACATCTTGTTATCATTTATGTATAAAACTGCATATGGATTTACCACTTTGCTTGGATCATATGGATGTTTGAATTCATCACTTGTAGGCAGCACCTCTGGATCTCCGATTTCCAAATCCATAGCTTGGTGGATTTGAACATACAAAATACCATTGTTATGACTTGGATCAACTGGAGTCTCCAATTCTTTTTTCTTTTCGCTAGACATCCTTTTTTTAGAAGAACTTGTAAAAATATCCATATTTGGCGTGGGATATTTAGGATGGAACGTCATTTTCATATTGAGCTTGACCTTTGATTCCTCCAATGGTTTTCCATCAATCGGTGTCCATCTAAAATGTCAAGAATAGTTTAATATTCGATCACCCCAATGATTTTTATTTTTCAGTTTTACCCATCGAAAACAGTTCGTTCCTTTTGGCACCAACTTTCTACAATTCCAAGTTTGTCTAGCTTTCCTTCAACTATATCCTTGACTGATGTTGAAACCGAGCCCCATAAGTCGTCGAATTTGACTTTATCTGCATCCCATATTTTAATATCCACAGTTGTCTCAGATATGATGTCGTCTAAACAAAAATAGCAACATGTAAATATATTTAGAATTTGCATTGGCGAAATATATAAATAGTAAAAATTAGTACCTTGTGATACAAGTACGTAAAGATTCTCATTCCAACGTGGATCCTTATCGTTTGTTAATACTCGTGTAGTTGTGAGAGTCTTCCTCGGCTGAGTACTTAACGAAAGCGAAGCATATGAATCCTGCATGTCTATACCATATGAATAATATATGTAGTTAGTCATTATATCATTTTAAATAGATCGGTAGTAGCAGAGCATGTATTTAAGAGACATTCCTCCTCTCTTCATGTTTTGAGATGGGCCTTTAAAATGCACTTAAAAAGTAACTACCCGAAAGAGAAAATAGATTTAAAACAATATACCTTTTATTTTGACTGAATCGTCCCTTTGTGCTTCTCGTACTTCAACTTTCACAACACCAATAGCTGCTGTATCGATGGCACCAGGTCCAAGAAGAGCCTTTATGTCAATAGTCATACTCTTCGGATCAACCAAATCTGCAAAACCAAGTTTAACACCCTCATTGACAAGCATTTTTACTGTTGGGAGCTAGAAAAAATGCACATGTATTAAGATTAAATAAACTATTAAAATAAAAACCATGTGATGATGATTTATATCTTACATTCATTATATTCAAATGTTTAGAAAGTGGCATCACAGATGTTTCTATAGTTGGGACATTTGTAAATGCGATGGTTGTTTTTGAAATAAATGGGAGTTCTGGCGAAGTTAAAATCTTAAATCTGATTTTTCCGGAAACTGCTGTTAATTCTGCTTTGATATCAAGTGGTGCTTTAAATGCCGTTTGGAATCTGATTGATAACCCAGGTGGCGTAGCTTTTGGGCTTCGATTCGTTGACAAAGAAGCTACTGGGTGTGCATGAAAACTAAAAGCTGCTTCTCCAAACTAAATAAAGGAGATTGATTGAGTATGTCTTGTTTGAAAAAAAAGGGGGCAGTTGACTTACAATGCTTTCTTCCGGCTGACCAGGAAGTGGTGGAAAAACACGAATCCTTAAAACATGAATAATATTAAATGACGCTTTGATGACGAATCAAACAACAAGTTAAAACTTACATTTGGATCCGCGGAGCTTGCACACCAATATCGAAGTCAGATACTTTGATCGCTTTCTATTTGAAGAAAAATCAGAAACAGTTGCATTAATAATAATAAATGCGATATGCATACAATGAATTTAGGAGCAACACTTTGTAATGTATCTTCTAGAATATCTTCAACCAAAGTAAAAAACTCGGGATCAATACTGCGCCATATTTTTTCAACCATATAATTAAGCCATTCAACAGATTCTCCTTCCGATGTATAGAGCTAATCGCCGATTTAGCGTCTGTGCTGATGACCTCTTTTTATTTATTAAACTTACTGTATTCATTCCTTCCTGTTTTTCTAGTTGCCACTCTAGTCCTTTTTTTGCTTCCCGCCCGACATTCCAGTATGTCCAAGCGCATAAAATTGCTAGTAAGATACCAAAAAAAACGTTGAAACCGAATCGTCCGAGTAAATAGCATACGAAGCCACCACAGGCGATGAATTTAATAGCATTGAGTTGTATTTTTTGCATTAATGAGTCTGGACGAACGGGTGGTAGAGGTTGCGGATGCTCGATTCTTTTGCGAGTATCAATTTTTGTATCCGAAGTTTTGCCATAAAGATAATCTCCAAGAGTTGTAGCAGTATTAGATCGCTGTCTAGATTCCCTCTTATTTTTTTGATTAGGTGCCATGCTGTTCATTTGATTTTGATTACTGCCCTCTGGAGGTGGATATAAACAATAAATGCATGAGAAACAATCTAATGTAATTTTATCCACTTCACACTACCTTCGTTTAAATCCTTATCTTGCTGTTCAGCTTCCTTTGGAGACGGTCTCCACATGTTTGAAAAAGGCTGACCAGGGTTGTTCGACCAGAATTTTGAATGGGAATCATTTTGCTCTGGTAAAACTTGTTTTTCGTCTTTGTTCTTATTATATAGCTCTTCAGGTGAAGCTGAGCGAACATTACCACTAGCATCAAGTACGTTGCCCGGCTTTTTTTGGTCAGATCGAAGTTCATCGTTGTTAGTATCAGTGTCACCTGCATTTTTTTTAATGTTTTCTATTTCTTTTAAATTTTGTTTTTGGCGGTAGAATTCGTCATTTAATGACTCGTTCATTTCCAAAGAAGGAGCTGATCCGGCAATATCATGCATTTGAGCATTTGATTTCCCATCAACTTGTACAATTGGATGTGACAGTTCTTGACAACTTGACTCTTCATTGTGAACAAAATGCGGTATCCCCGTTTTTCTGAATTCAATCGATCCCTCGCTCATTTGATATAATTTTAAAGTTTAAAATTTGTCGGTTTAATTTTTATTGTAGTATATTGGTGCTCAAATTAACGACCAGATTAATGATAAGCTAAGGGTGTTGGTCAATCTGAAAGCCGTCTATTTATATGAAATTTATGATAAAGTTTAATGTCGACATAGTTTCGTCTTTTTAAACCTTAATGCGGATATTTCTCTTAAAAACGCAATGCTTGCGTCAGTTAACAGTATGTTTCAGTAGACAGCAATGCTGGCGCTATAGAAAAAAAAAGAACGTTTTTTTTTTTGAAAGATCTTTAAAACCCCCCTGAAAAGTAACCTTTAGAGATAGATAAAAAAAAGTGCCATTGTGAGTCGGTGTGGTACAGCGCAAAACCCACCTTCTTCTTTTGTCAGCGAACCGCTGTCAAGTCCAAATTTGGAATACTTCCAGAGAGAGTGGGGATGTGGAGCTTAAATTAAAGGAATACTTACTAAACCCCAACCCGTATTTTCTGGCCAGATAAGCTTTTCGGAGCCGTTACCTTTTGTAGATATCTTAAGGGCAATCATACCGATCACCTACCGAGGGGTAAGGGCCAGAAAGAGTAATGATGGCAACTTAGTGGCAACTGCTTCAAAACTATATATATAGAGACTTAAATTCATGTTCTTTCTTTTTATTTTTACTTTTATCTTTATAATCATTCATCTCACTCTTCTCTCTCAATCAACTTTTATACTTTTTTTTACAAAACAAAAATAAAACAAAATGTCAATTATGCTCCGCAATCTCCAAAAGACCAAATCAAGACTTCCTTTTACCTTATCTAAAGCTGCATTAACTACAAGTACTAGACGAGTTCGATGCGCTCAGGCTACTTTCATCGACGATACTCCCGCTGGCATTAATCCTGCCTTTATTACAAGTAGGTTCGACAGATAATGAAATTTCCATTTTTGGTGATATTTAACACCTTTTTTTATTTTTCTCTTAGATAAGCAATACTCTGTTCTACCTACTACCTACTGGAAGGACATCATTACAAACAAAGATAGCATCATAAAACCATTTGTTCCTCAGGAGGCTCTTACTGAAAAGACTGTAAGCCTTTTTTTCGCGATTCTAAAAAAAATACATATACTCATATTTTTGTAAACAGATGTCACAAAGTTACTTCGAAGAATATCTCCCATTTAAATCAAACCCTGCCCTTTTAGAGGATTATATTACCACCAACGGAAAGATCAGAGTTGGAAGACTCCTTGAAGGTACTATTTAAAAGCGAATTAATTATTTTTTCTTTACTAAAAGCATCATATAATAGAATTGGATTCTGCTGCTGGTATCATTGGGTGTAAGCATGCCAATATTTCTACCGATTCGATCCATTCACTCGTAGTCACTGCCGGTGTTGATAGAACAAAGATCAACATGCCAAATACAGTAGAAGATTTAAAGATTTCCGGTAATGTGGCATCAGTTGGATCCTCAGCCATGGAAGGTAATAAATACATATAAAGAATTTGATCCGACTTTATACTAAATCCAAAAGTAGTAATTTTAAATGTGGAAACTGTTTCACCCCGCAATCAAGCTCGCGCTGACTCATCTAAAAAAATTGTCAACCCTACAGCCAATAGTATTTTAACAGCTAAATTCACCATGGTTTTGGTTGACCCTAAGACTAACAAAGGAAGACCCACATTCCCACTAAAGATCCGCAATGAACAAGAAAGAAAATTGAAGGAATACGCTGTAACCCGTAAAGGCCAAGCAAAATCTTTCAACCAATCCTTAATCAGTAAAATGCCACCTACAGTTGAAGAGCGTCAAGTACTTCATGATCTCTTTGTTGAATATCCTGATCAAGGTATTTATATTTTCCTTATGACCTAAAAAAATAACATACACTAACTGAGTTTTATTTGATAGACAAATCTATCGACTCAAAAAATGCAGTTTGGGTAAACGACACTTCCTTGGATAGTGTTGTTATTGTGCAACCACAAAACCGCAATATCTATGGAAAAGCCTTTGGTGGATATGTAAGTTTAAACATATATCGTACATTTAGATAAAAGTAAAACTAATATTTTCATTTTATTATAAAAAATAGCTTATGAGAAGTGCTTTTGAACTCGCACAAGCTTCTGGTCAATTATTTGCTCAATCAGATATCAAGCTTTCTTCATTTGATGATGTTATCTTCAAGAACCCCGTTGAACTTGGCTCCCTACTCAAGATGAAAGCACAAGTCGTACGCTCTGGAGGTGCCAGCAACAATATGCTCCAAGTCAGAGTTCTTACCGAAACTGTTGATATGCAAAAAGGATTCACATCCGAAGCTAATGCATACTGCTTCACATTCAAGTCCAACAAACAATTAAGAAAAGTTGTACCAAAAACATATGCCGAGAGTATGTCATTCATTGAAGGTAAGAAAGAAAACTGAAGCTTGAAACAATTTAACAAATATACTCATCTTAAACTTATTTAGCTGGTCGACGATTAACTGATGTTGAAAACGCTTCAGAGTGCTTAATGAAGTTAACTTCTAAAAACTAAATCTACAACATTCTCTGCATTATTTTACTTATTCTATATTAATCCGCATTTCACTCAAGTCCCTAATTAATTCATTTTTTTTTATATACCATGCAATCACAAAATAAAACCTACATTTACAATTAAGCCGACTCAAATAATAGTGATATAAAATATAAAAAAACCATATGTGTAAATTTCTGATTTGAATCAACCAGTGCATTGTGGCGTCCGATGATATTGGCATTTAGGAAATGTCCAAA
>VCJJ01002399.1:36864-47832 GCA_024139415.1 Backusella tarrabulga | reverse complement strand
TTTTTTTTTTATATAAGGAGTGTGCTATTTATATGCTTATTATTATATATATATATTATAAAATTCATCTATTCAAGGAGAGAAAGAAGAAAGCGTTTTCTCTCTCTCTCGTTATTCATTATTATAAATAGTAATAAAATAAAAACAGAGTAAAATAACATTATCGTGTGTAAAATAAGATTACCCAAATGCTGAACATCATTTTCTCCTTGCCAAAAAAACAACCCCTTTTTATTTCATCAAACTTTAAGTTGCTAAACCCACCGCCAACCCCTTATTATTTTATTATTGTTGTTTATTATCATGCAGTTTTGCTTTTTTGCTTTTTTTCTTCTTTTTCTTTCTGTTATTGTTTTTTATTTTTTTCCTTTCGTTTTCACTCTCTTTCATATTCCACTTTCATTTCACAACATGGCACAAAGTGTCATTGCAGGAGAAAGTACGACGTTGGCTTTTGGAAGAAGCCTACTTGACGATAACATAAGCAATATCAACCAAACTGATAATAGCACAGTCGTTATTTCACCGAGATACAATACCACAGGAAGAACTGAATTAAAAGTAATATCGTACACCATTTAAAAAGAGCAGCTTTTTTTTTTAATTTTAAAATGATGAAATAGATTGGTGTTTTATTACCTTTTAGTCAAAAAAATGACAATCTTACTGCACAAATTGTTTGGGGGTAAAAAAAAAGAATACTTGATGAGTTTGAGATAATAAAAATTTAAAGTATAAATCTATTTTAGTGGATCGTCAGCTATCCGTATGGCGGTCAATGATATCAACAACCGCCAAATCATCCCAGGCGCCTACATCACGCTGATTGAAAAGGACTCGTTTCCCGATAGTTCGTTGAACCAAATGGCAGTGACCAATGCAGTGTATGCGTCTGTCACGCTATTGCAGCAGGGCGTGATTGGTGTGATTGGTGATATTTCCAGTTCATGGACCAGTCTCAGTGCTCTTATGACCTCCACTCTGGAAATCCCTCAATGCTCATTTACAGCCAATGCCAGTAAGACTAATTTTCTGTTGACACATATCATTTGGCGAAACTTTTTTAATAATATTTCAAGTTGCATTCTCTGATAAAACTCAGTATAAATATTTCTTTAGAACCATCCCAACCCAAGTCATTATTGCCGATGTGATGCTTTCGTTTGCATCCAATCAGGGTTGGAAAAAGTTGGGTGTTATCTATACAGACGATCCTTTAGGTCAACAATGTAATATTCAAGATAATTAAATAGTATTTCCCCAATTTGCTAACTTTATAGAAAGTCTATCAACGCTCCCTTATCCAGGCCAACACCATGAACTTACACATCACGCAATACCAGGCCATCCCACCCACAGGCACCTCCGACGATATGAATACAGCGCTTCACAACATCACCAACGCAGGCGCGCGTATCATCATGGTCGCCGCCACCTCGACGCCCCAAATCAACCTGATGATCCAGGCGCAGCAGCTAGGATACGTGAGCAAAGATTATGTATGGCTGCTAATGGGCGACACCACGGACGATCTACGGAAACAGGTGGATAAATACAATAACAATACAAACACCACCATCCAGTATCCGGATGCGTATCAGGGAATATTTTTGTTTGATAATTGGTTATCATTGGATGGATATCCTCCATTTGAAACGTTTTTGGATCAGTGGTCCGTGCTTAATCCAGAATCGTAAGTTATTCTCTCATTGGGTTAGAAGGAAGGAACTCATTTTTTTATTTTATTATTATTATTATTATTTAGGTACCCGTATGCTGGTTATAGAAACATTTCATCTTTTGAAGGGTAATAAGAATAATTCATTTCATCAAAAAAAAAAAAAGCTAATTGATATACAGACTTGCCTATTCTTGTATGATGGTGATGGCAGAAGGCTTTGGAAAACTCATCACAAAAAGTCAAAACCAAACCGACCAATTGATAAAGCTCTCATCAGGTGACTTGGGCGACGACATGTTACCGAGTGCCTTTAATGTGGGTTATGTTGGCCCTGAAGGACCCATGATTTATGATTCCAATGGTGATTTAACAACAGGGTATGGGATGGATTCATGTATATATAATTTTGAAAGCAATTAACCTCTCTCCTCATATAGCAACTATTTAGTTTATAATATACAACATGCTATAAAGACAATTGTAGGAAAAAGCACAGGTGGTGACCTTAATATGATTGCCTCACCTATGTTTTTTGATGGTACAAGTCAGGTAAGAAAGTGAAAATACATTACAACTACTCCTTATATTAAATCCATTTTTATTATTAAAGCCCCCATCTGATTCGCCACCAAGTCTACCATTAAACCCAGATATTACCTCTCCTATTTCTCATGCCATCTTGGCTCTCTCCTCAGCAGGCATTTTATTTTCTATATTTTGTTTTGTTATTGTCTTGATGAATCGTAAACATGAAGTGTTTAAAGCAAGCAGGTAATTGTATATTTTTAAACAGCGGCCTAAAAATAACTTTCTCTGTTTAGTCCATTATTCTGCTGTTTAGAATTGGTAGGATTTATCTTGGCATATGTTGCTGCAGCCATGATGATCGGCATACCTAGCCAAGTCAGTTGTTATGTCCAACCAATTACAATCAGTTTAGGGTTTATGCTTGTACTAGGGTATATCACTTATAAATTAAATATGAAAATGAGCTAATATGGTTATTTCTAGGAACATGATTGCCAAAAATTATAGAATATATCGTATCTTTAACAATATTTTTATTACACGTAATGTCATTACAGATGTTCACCTGATACGTACAGTCGCATGTATTATCGGCGTACAAATGGTATACAACAAAAAAAAGGGGGGGAGGGAAGAGAGTATTAGAAAAAAACTGATGATAACATGTAACTAGATTATTATGGTTGTAAGTTTGGTTGTTTCAAAACCTGTGCCTACCAAATTTGATGTGACCTTCTCCACACATTATTGGTCTTGTACCTCCAAGGATAGTACCAACAAAACCATCTTTTTGGTATTAAATACCATTTATGGAGCCAGTCTATTATTGTTTGCCACTTTTTTGGCTTATAAAACAAGATTTGCAGGTAGACAATACAATAGATATAGTGAATGTAAACAAATGGGTCTCTCTGTATAGTAAGTTTTTTTTTTCTTAATATACACTGTATGCTTGATATAAACTAACCCCCACCTCCCCTTTTTTATTGTATATATATAAAAAAAAATAGCAATATTTTATTTTCAGCTTTGGTGGGTTTTGCAGTTACAGTCAATCCATTAGCGGATTTCTATACCAAGTATTATATTGATGTGATATCGATCCTTTGGGCAACCACCTTTTCACTTTTGATTCTCTTTTTACCTAAACTTCAAGTATTTTATAAAATTATTCGCAACGATGCATCCGAAGAAAAGAGATCGTCGTTGCGACATAGCCTCTTTTCATTTTTAAAAGCGACAACGACAACACAGAACCGACAATCGACGTTTCATACCGAGAATAATGGTACAGAGTTGTTGAGTTTGGAACAAATCCTCGCCTCTGATGGACCCGTGATTAACGACGGTAGTCCCAGAAGCTCAAGTCATGCAGTCGCAACGGGGAATACAAACTTTATCGAGGTACATGAAGGTGAGATGCCCATCCGAAAGGTCTTTCGTTATTTTCCTTTTTTGTCACAGTGGGAAATGCAGCATCTGATGGTGTTTCCTTGGTTGAGCTATTTCTCTCATTTTTCGGTAAGATCGCTTCTCTCTCTACTGCATCACCCCCACTAACCTATATATTAGAAATATGCAAAGAAAGGAACCGTCATGTCATATACACAGGCAACCATCTATTCTGCCAAATTAGAAGATTATGTATTAAAAATCCATGGACAAGGTCTATACGATATGTATATTCAATTGCCTAATCTCAACGTGATGCATACCTGGCAAAACTGTTTTAATCAAAAGAGATCAGACTATTTGGATTTTCGAAGGAAACCTTCTCATCCCACCTTGGATCAGACCACTACAAATATGTTTGAATCGGGTTTTTCGCATGATTTCTTGTTGGCTGAAGGTCAACAACAGCAACAGCATCGACAAAAATAGTCCTTTATCATACCATTCCCCCATCTTCTTGTGTTATATATCTATAAATATTTTAATAAAATAAAAATTGTGGCTGTAAAATGTTTATTAGGGGGGGTTTTTTTATTATATGAAAAAGACAAATGCAAAATATATATAAATAAATAGATGATTCTTTATACAAGAAAAAAGAGGATATTTAAATCAACTCTTTTTTCGATTTAAGTGCCTGGTAAAACGAAGATAAACTTTCAAATGATGAGACAGATGATGATGTGATGGAGTCGCTGTCTTTCTTTTGTTTGAAGGGAATAGGAGGGGATGCTGGTTCCTCTGTCAGACATGACGATCGTGGAAAATCTTTTAACTCTGCATAATCGTATCCTAGTAACGGGTGGTGACTTAATGCATCTGATCTTAAACAGCTTTCTGAACAATATAATGAGTCCTATACATTCACTATTAGCATTTATTATATATATGCTTGAGTTAATCTACTACTCACAGACATGTGAGTGATGGCACTATCACAGTATGTACACCAATTTGTATTCATGATTACTATTTAAGAAAAGAGCGCGCAGGAAAGAGCGAGAAGTAGTAAAAAGAAGAAGCAGAAAAAAGAGAATAAACTACAAGTAAAGAGAAGAAGAAAAGAAAGAAAGCAACAAAAAAGACAACATTTTATAAGAATGGCAACTTGTCTGTGTGTGTGTGCCCCTGAGAAAAGTAAGGAATAATATAATTTAATTGGTTTATTATTTGTTATTGATAAAATGACTTTTTATCAACAAAAAAGCTAATCCACGTGCATCAACAAACCATTTCCGAGCTCTTATCTTTTATTCTAATTGAGACGTCGCTACTTCTAAAAAGTCTGTATTTGCATAGATGTTTTTTGACTAAAAAACTTGAATTTAGAACCAATCATATTCTTGTTTTTTCTTTTTCTTTTTTTTTTTTACCATTTGCCAGACTTGAACTACATTATTATCAGCTGTGCTTGCAAGAACCCATGGATCAATTGGGTTCCAACTAAAATCAGAAATTCTGCTTGTATGACCACTATGAACAAACTGTAATAATAATAATAATAATAATAATAATAATAATAGTGAGATTTATACATCTAAATAGCATATTATTATATATAGATCGTTACCATAACTTCAGGTGGACCATCTTCTGCATCCTCTTGAGTTTGTTCTTCGCCAATATGTCGAAGATCCCAAATAACGATGCGATTATCTGTACCAGCTGATGCGGATGCTAGAATAGGGTCGTCATGGGGACTCCAGGCAACCTGCGTGATCTCACCCTCTCCAAGCTCCATTGCATGCAATTTTTGACTAATCTTACGAATATCAAATAATCCTACTATCTATATTTTATTATATACATTAAAAAACACTGACACATACACACACATACACACACACACAATATATCAACTTACACCATCTGCACCACCTGTTGCAACCATCCAACTCTGTGTAGGATGGAAGGCAACAGAATTGGCTTCACCTTCATGTGCCTTTACTTTATGTACGGGTTTAGAGGGATCACGACCATCCCAACTAAATAAAGTTAACACCTATTATTGCAACAATAAAACAGCCACTTACATCATGAGCTTGCTATCGTCTCCTACTGAAGCAAACACAGCGTCGTTGATAGCATTCCAGCTTACATCCTAGTATAAGCCAATCGGATGAATAGGAATGGAAACTTATAATAATAATAAAGCTTATTTTACCTCAACAGCAGCTGTGTGACCTTGGTATCTTTGATAAGGTTGCAAATGCTTATCATTCACTGTTGATGATTGAATATCCCTGAAATTATTTATATTAAAAAATATGCAAGATTTTCTATCATTTTTTCTGTTATTATTACCAATGACAAATGACATTATCAAATCCAGCACTCAGAATATGATTTGTTTTCGACTGATGTGGATTCCAAGCAAGTCCATAGCTAACAACCATGGTTATTATCTTTCTCTCTCTCCAATTCTATTTCAACCCCTTACCCCTCCATTGTATGTCCCTTTAATGTCAACAATGGATCACTCTTTGTGCGATCGTAAATCAAGACATCGCCGTCTCTTTGTTTGGTTGCAATGATATTGTGTTGATTAGGTTGATAGCGTGCTCGATTCACTTCTCCAGGATGATAGAGTTTTTGTGTAATGTACATCTTGGTTTTTTGCTCTATATTGATCCACTTTTTTAATCATTTGGCTTCCCTCTCATATATAATCCTCCTTACCTGCTGGTGTATCTTGTCCTTTTACAGGTAAATCGATATTTAGAAACTGGATAAAATTGTCTTCTTCATCACTGGTGTGAGTACCAATCAACAACTCTTGACTGACAAACTCAGCATCGCTAATCAGGTGTTTACCACTGTTAATATAAATGAAATGCACTCTCTCTTTGCCGCCTTACCCTTGTCTTGTTGGTAGCCATTGACAGGTGAAGGAAGGCCATGTAAGTGCATGTGTGATGACCATGTCGTATAGAATGGGTGCCGTCTTCTTCCATTGTTCATAGTTTTCTTTTATTTGCTTTTCTTTTTCAGCGTCTATCATTATTATTGTTATTAGTATGAACGGTGTTATCACACAATAACATACCTTGATCACTCATGATTGCAAACAATAAAAAACAATAGAAAAACACGTCTCTCTTGATCTTTTTTTTTTAAGTCGAAAATCCAGCAAAAAATTGAAAATTAGATCACAGAACAGAGTGTAGTTTCATATCCAACTTGTCTTTCACAGATTAAGATGGATAGATGGATGGATCCAAGCTGCGTTTGATATTCATTAAAGCAAGTGAATATTTTAATCGACAATGAGCAGGAGGCTCTACCCATTTATCGAAATTCATAAATATAAATTCAAAAACTTCTTGGCGTCAGCAATAAGATGATAAAATAAAGTGCTCTACAGTGACAAATGCCCTCTAATGAAAATACCATAACTTTTATTATTACCAGTCATATTCATTCGATTTGAATTCTCTGTAGGAATTCGCGACGCCCTCTTTACAATTCATTACTACAGTCACTACTTTCCATTAAGGCATTCCCAACCTATATATTCCAGATTACCTGTGCTAGACAATAACAGATGATTATGCAAGAATCGAATTCCCCGTATCATGCGCATCCAGATTATCATCAGTTTCCAATAAAAGTGCGATTATATCTTTATTAACATCTTGAATACAATAATTGAATAAAACATATCTGCCAGTGAGAATAAAAAATGAAAAGGAAACCTTTGGACTCATAGGAGGCTCAGCGTTTTTTAATTCTCTTACCCTGAGCAGAAACCGTAGATAGGTATTTTTCAGAACAAAGATCCAAGTGTAGCTGCTAGTTTACAAGGATTGGAATTCAACTGACTCGGGGGCTTTGAAATGCCTACAAAACACACACACACACTGAAGACCATGGCTTTATCATTTATGCTCAACTATTATAATAATACTTTATCCGAAAAGCTGGTTGAAAAGCTGGTTTGCAATCTGCGTTTTTCAAAAGAATTCAGCAAATATTCATAGTACAGAGCCCACAGCGATCCATTTAGGATGGGCTTGGCAAGTAATGCACCAGAAATAGGGAATATGTGAAAGGAAATAGAAGGATGGACCAACTACTACAGATCAGCAGCCACTTTTAATAAGCAGGAGCCGCAATCACATACACCTAAATCCAGGAACACTAACAAGAGTACTTTGCATGAACAGTGCTGGAAACTTTAAAAAAAGCAGACATCTGCCATTATTTTCAACCAACTGCAGTAAATAGAAGCCTTTGATGAGTAATATAAGAGAAATAGGCAAACTATTTTCATACCTTGACATCATGACATGACGTTGTTCTCTCTTTGTTAAAACCGAAGGAATCCCATGACTGGAATCGGTGAGCTGCAATGAGAAGCGTGACAAGATGGTACACAAATTTAGTTATTTTCACTTTTTTATTTTTTATACCCTTTTTTAGCTTTGGAGTTTTGAGCGTATTGAGCATGGCTGAAATTTGTGACGATTTAGAAACAAAGAAATCTGATTGGCTTATAAATGGCTTTAAAAAGCTATGCTTGATTTTCACGTGTCAGCAAAAACACAAAGTCTTCCTCTTAAAAATTAAACGACTGATCCTATCCTCCACATTTAAGAGATAACATGCCCTCCGAAAACGAAGAACAAGGATACGTGGAAGAAAATAAAGAGAGAGACGAAAACAATATTGAACACTCTTATTTTGATCATACAGAAGCCAGAAAGTGGGATCTTGGTAATGCTCTATTATACTATATTGAGCAAACGTTCCCATGGACGATGCATGTGATATGATTGAAAAGTCGTTGCGAAAGTGTATGGAAAAACGCAAAGGGCTAAAAAAACGTTGTGGAGCGTTGTTGCAGAAACTTATGGTATGAAGAACGATTCTCTCTAATTAAGAATAATATACTAATAAAAATATGTATCTTATCAGATAATGAAAACAGCAAGACAGGCTACAGCATCGACATCAACAAGAACACCTTTAGCGCAAGTACCTACAGAAACACCAGATTCATCTTCTTCAACAAAAGTCGCAGATTTAATCAACAACTTTGGCAGTATTAACCAAACCAATAATGTAACACAGGCAGTAAGTGTATATGATTAATTAAGACAACTTATTTTAATATTCATCAATCTCCTTATTTAGAGAAAAAGAAAAGCTATAAATAAGCCTGGTAAGTTTTAAGTAGACGTATGTGAATGTAATATAGTGTATTTACTAATTATATGATCACTTATCTATCCAATAAAGATGAAGTCTCAGTCAAAAAAACGAAAAAGTCTTTTACGTTGTGTAAGCCGCTTACAGGACAATTGCTGACCATCAATAAGCCAAGGATTACCAAAAATAATGCCTCCAAGTTAAAGGATGTTTTCGAAGTAGTAATTGCTGACACACCATCAACTCCTTCATCCAATGCTATTATAAACGAGTACAATAAAAACATGGATGAGCAAGACTCTAATCAATGCCTCGAACGTTTGCCAAAGGTGAAAAGTTTGCTTGAAAAAGTGGTCAATAGAGAATACAACGACATGCTACAAACAGTTGATACCTATAAGTTCGATCAAAGCCATTCAGTAAACGATCAAAAATCAATTAGGCTTTTTAAGTATATCATCAATGACTACCACGCCAATTGTGAAAAGCTAAGCTACTACACTACCACCAATGAACGAACGCCATATTGCGAGTATATAATTCCAGTATTCAAATACTTTAGTGCGGTTTACAAAGCCTTTCTTTCATGTGGTAAGTAAAAGAACAAGTACAACACGGAGTATATTTAGTTTCTAATTCATTTTTGTGAACCATAACAGGTGCGAAAAAGGATTGGAAGCAAACAAGCGATTGGCAATTTGCTTGGATGACGAACAACATAAGCTAATGGACGGCATTAGATATAGCATTAAAGACAAAGCAGAGAGGTTGATCCTAGAATGCTCTGGGTAAACAAAAATAAATTAAAAAGAATTAGTCAATATAAAATACTAATTTTTAAAAACACAGTGAAACGGATGGTGAGCATCATATACGATATTGAATGTTTTTATTTTAGGAGCTTTTAGACGAGCAGGAGGCCATTACTGATCAGTTAAAGAAGGAACAGGTCGGATTCATCAAATTAAATCATGAGGATACTATTAGAAACGCATTGTCGAAAATGAACGCACATTAAATATGGTTATACAAACATCATCAAATTTAAACCATTTATAATAAAACATGGAATATTTCTAGCTTTTTGATAATTTGTAAAAAAAAAATATCACTGGTAATACTATTAATAATTATAATAAAACAAGCTTTCCTCAAGAAAGTAGTATTTGTTCGTGGTATTCATAGTTATTATATGTATTTATAAAAAGCTATTATCGATATTACTGATCTCAAGTAAGATCAACTTTCAGATATAATTATAACACATTTGCAACTTGATTTTTGCTGTGACATGTTGTAAGGCCCCACGTAGAATCTTTTTAATCAAAAGTCACTATTGCTAGAGAACATCGTCTCATGGTTACATTATTTTTTAGCAGTAACTTTATTTTGAGTATTGGATTTCGCTTGGGAGTATCCGGAAAATTTATTATATAAGTTTTGAACAGGTCATCTGGTCTAGATCTTGCTTTAAGGCCGATTTTGTCAATGTGGCCTTTTTTTTTCTCAAAAAAAAAAAGGTGATTAAGGTTTGTTTTATGGAGGATAATAATATATAAAATCGTGAAGGTTTAAAATTATTTTATGCCAGGAAATACTCAATTTTATAAGCAAAATGGCAAATTTAATGCAGGGCTATTTCACTATTTTGTTGATAAATTATTTACAGCGAATCGTACTCAAACAGATACATACACCAAGACTTGTATCAAGCTTCAACGATAATGGTTCTTTATCAAATGAATTATTATTAAAAAAAGGTCTTAAAATTTAATTAAGATGAAGAGCCTATTTCCCCTTTAGGTGTATATTTTCCTTTTGCTCCTGAAATCAGGTGTGCTAATTCTCACAAAACTATGTCATAGTATATTTCGGATTTTAAATAATGCAGAAAATATAAAAAGTAGATTTTTGGGAAATAGATTTTACAAAAACATTTGATCTTTATAATGAATTCTGTTCCTTCAGCCAAGGTAAATAATTCGTCACTCATATTATACAAGTGTTGAATTAAACGCGTTGGAAATCATTCAAATGAATAGTTGAATAGCGGCTACGATTTTCCTTTAATCGGGTTGGGTACTTTTGGTGGTAACGATGCACCTGAAAAGGTTTACCATGCATCAAAGTGTGCCTTGGAGTGTGGATATAGACAC
>VCJJ01002399.1:19383-33838 GCA_024139415.1 Backusella tarrabulga | reverse complement strand
TTTTTTTTTTTTAAAAAAAAGATTCTATTTTACCTTGGACGAGAACGATCATTTTTATATTTTTCATGGATGAAAATGCCTGCAATTCCACCAGCACCAGAGTTAAGATACTTGTAAGAGCACCAGCAAGCAAAGTCAACCTCCCAATCATGTAACTTGAGAGGTACATTACCAGCAGCATGAGCAAGATCCCAACCAACAATACAACCCTACATATAATATAAATACACCTTAATCCTTGTCATCATCCTTCTGCATTAATAAAACTTACAGCCTCATGACCAGCCTTTGTAATTTTTTCAATTTCAAAGAATTGGCCACTATAATACTGAATTCCCGAAAGCATGACAACAGCAATCTCCTTATCACCACGAATCAATTCGATAATATCATCCGTTCTAAGTGTACATTCACCCTCCCTGGGTCCAATAGTTAAAAGACCAACCTTTGGATCAATATCGCGTGACTCGAGGTGTGACACAACCGCGTACTACAAATAGTTTAGACGACTGTGGGAAAAACTGCAGCAAAAAATAACTTACGTGATCTGAGGGGAACGCCTTTTCTTCGATTAAAATCTTAAATCTCTCCTTTGTAGGGCGATAAAATGTTGTAAGCATGGAGTGAATGTTGGCTGTCAATGTGTTCATGGCAGATACTTCAACCGGCTTAGCACCTTTTTTTAATATCTCGTTAATATGACTCGGGACCTTATATGAATGCCTGTATTTAACTTACCAACCATACGAGCAAGTTGGTCCTTTACATCCTCATCTGTTGTAGCCCATGGTCTGTTGTAAGGATGGTTCCAATGTCCCTGAACACCCCTATTGTTGTTGTTTTTTTTCGTGATAGTCATTGGGGTTAATTACAGACTCAGCTTTTCAGGTCTTATTTTTTTTTAAATACCTTTTACCCCAGGCGTCAAGTTCTTCCATCACTCTTTGTTTGGAACGTTTAGGCATTAATCCCAAAGAGTTACCACAAAGATAAGTACATGACTCATCCAAGTCGCCAGCTAATTCATATGAATATTTTAACTACCATAACACCATCTTTAGTTTTCGTGACTTACTGATATCCGACTCCCTGGCGCCGACTTCGCGACGAGTTGGGATAACAAACTCGTTTCTAAAGCGGTTCAATTTATCAAGTGAATCAAAGTTCCCAGCGGTTTCAGCAGAAACGAGTTTATACTCGGGTAAATTCAAAACAGAGTCTAGACTGAAGTCTCCCATATTATATCACAACAAGTAAATAAACAAAGAGAGAAAAAAAGAAAAAGAAAAAGAGATAATGTATTTGCAAACAGCTTTCTGAGATTAAATACTTTCTAAAGTCACACACATATTGTACGACGCGGTCTCGGTCAAGAGTTCTGCCTCTTTAGACTAAAAAGATTCTGCAAACTCATGGTTCTCCATGTATTAAAAAAAAAAAAATACCAAATAGTACCTTTTTGTTTTTGAAATTGATGTATTTTGATTTTAATAAAGTGAAAAAGAGACGATGACTACCCTTCTGCATTAAGATGCAAACATAACGTCGAATTTTAGAATGAAAAGCAATCATGCTCATGCAAACAATTTCTTATTGGATCTATGTCAATCTTTTCTTCAGAACTTCTAGTTCATATTTCGATTAAAGTAAAAAATCATTTTGATTGTATTCATGTAGCTCGAACCATTTATCAAACAGGCTAAAATGTATATTTCAAAACCAAAAAAGAAATGTCAAAGATATACCCATCTTTACCTGATAGGATGCATGTACAAATAAGAGTTTAACTTCGATCTCCCACATAATAAAATTTTGGTGAGCAATATGGTCTCATTGTACAAGTAAAATGATTAGTCTAAATACTTCTCACAGCTATCCCTGGAATAAGTGGATATCACCTATGTGTTACTTTCTTTTTTTATTAATTCAATATTTCCCAGGCTACATTCGACGCGCTTTGGATAAGGTTATCGGAAATTCCAAAATGAGGCTTTCTTCCTTTATTTAGACAATAGGTTTTATATTTCTAGAAGTTTTTATTGGAATATTTTCACATCATTTAATTGTACTCGTTAATGATCATTGATGAACTAAAATACCTGTTCAACGTATGATACAGATTAATGAGATGCTATCCTACTGGTTTGATCAAACCCATTTGGCTAAACTCTTTTCTCATAAATACATAAGTTATCTTTCCCAATAAATTAATTTGAAAAATATAACCAGCAAACCCCCCCCCCTCAATTACATCACCAGAAAATCAAATATGAAACGAAAAGATTGAAAGAAAGGCTATTGAAAAAAGAGAGGTGAAAACCAGACGCTAAATTTTTATATTTAAAATAGTTATATCAGTTAAAAGAACATGTTTATAGATTTATATTTCATTCATAAAATAAGTCAAATGATCTCACTATAAGAAAATAAAAAGTTTATTAATTGTAAACATGCATGCATATGTCATACACAGATATCAAATATAAAAGGAATTAAGGCAGGCAGCATAACTGACCAAAGTCATCTCTGTGGGAATACAGCCATACACATTTATGTTGTGAATCAATCAATTTCTGAACAGCATGTCGAACTCTGCCCAAAGTATCCCTCTGGTTCAAAGTAGCATGATCAATGATTTTCTTATATCCATCATCTTGCCAAAGGTTATACTCTATCATCAGCTTGACGATATCTTTTGGTAAATCAAACGCAATCACTTGAACATCCTTTTTCAAATCCTCCATATACGGGGCGAGTCGATTGATTGCCTTATCCACCAATACTGTCTTGTGCTTGTGCTTCATCTTTGTTCGTTCTTTTCCTCTTCCTTCTGTGTATACAATATTTACATCAAACGACGATTTCGTTTGTTCGGAGCCTTCTCCTTTGGATAAATCGTTCTCGTGTTTGGAGTCGGATGTATCTTTGGATTTCAAGTCGTGCTTGCTCTTTATTTTGGCAACGGAGTCCACACGCATTTGTTCGTTGATTTCCGCTGTAAGCCAGATGCATAGTTCTGATTTGGGGATCTCCATTTCGGTCATACGTAGCACATCTTTTACTTTGACAGTAGTATAATCTAAGCCTGATTTTCCTTCGGTGTTTTTATGTTTTACGATAACGACCCAATTGATACTGCATTTTCGACAGAAAGAGATGAGCTCATCGGGCGTCATATTGTTACCGTCATCATATTGGAATTCTGCTCTAATACCATAGTTCCAGAGCTCTCTGACCACTTCTAATCTTTCATGAAGCAATACTCGACCAAAACTAGTAACATAGACATCACACTAATAGGGTTGATTGAGTTTTTCTTCTTTAAAATACATCACTTCCTTTTATCCTCCTACCTTTTTCGGTGCCCATAAACCAAAACTTCTCATTTTTTCGTTTTTTGCTTTCATTAAATATTTAACTTGTTCCATTTGATGTGCTTCCAAGTGACGGATTAGTTTTTGTACAGCGATGTTTACACCGACTGCTCGTAATTTACGGTTTGCTATTGCATTTGGATGTGCAAAGTGTTGAATCAGGAAGTCATATCTAAAGAAAATATTAGCATTGGCATTTTCACTGTTTTTTTATTCTAGATAATTACCTTCCGCCTACTGCCAACACATCTTTACGTTTAGAATCAATTGTATCTGCCACAGTCTCAAAGATCATTCCGTTCTTATAAAAGTGATTGTTATATCTATAAAATTGTGTGTCAATGATGATATTCAAAAATATATAAAATTGAGCCAATATTTACACCAATAGCGGATGAAATTTAATCTTATGATGAATACCAATATGCTTGCTAACACTGACCAAAGTACGTAGTTTTTTTATGTATTCCCCAAAGGTTTTTTTATGGTCGTCAGATATTAATTTCTCAACCTTTTTTGCTATACTTTCCAATTCACCTATATTCTAATTGTGTAAGTATTTTAATGCTTTACTAAACAATGACTTACCATAGACATTGAACATGGAAATCTCATCCAGTACACTTCGTTGAAGTTGATACTTTAACTTCAGTACGTTTCGTACAGTAGCAAAAGAGGGCGCTCTTCCAAGACTAGAGAGATCCATCAAGACACCTTTTCTCTTATCAGGCGGGACACGGCAGTTGTCCAATATGAGGTCAGTAATACCAGCATGATTGATCAAGAAATAAAAGCCTCCATTTTTATATGTTGGTAGTTCCTCCAGGACCTCCTCCACCACTTTAAGTACCTCAGCATCAGGCACCATCGGAGCAGTTTCTTTATGTACAATATCAAAGTCAGCCTCCAAGACCGCTTCGGGTTGTCCACCACCACTTTGGTTTTCTCGATACACTTTATCAAACGAAAATCGCTTCAATTCAGGGAATCCCTTTTGGCGTGCAATGTAGCGTGCAAATGGAACGGTTTGATCGTAAGGTAATTGATTCAACGAGCCTTGAGCATCCATGAGATAGACGGGCTTTTTCCAATTCCATTGGTAGAGATCATTTTTGGGTATAAGTAATGGGGCAGAAACGTCGATCGCACCATGTCTTCGAAAGACCTTTGTCATTTGATCTCGAACACGGTCATAGAATATGTGACTAAATGCATCAAACTGCTGCTCGACACCTGTTTGGTAATCATACGTAAAGTCTTTATGTCGATCAGCCGATTGTGAAAACATGGCAGACATGAGTTTGTCGTAGTAGGGTGTGTTTGGGTTGGCAATTGTACGCACACATTCCTTGATATATTCATCCTCGAGTTTGGGTGGAAGATAATCGCTGCGAAGGAGCTCGAAGCTGTTGGGACGATCCTTTGGCTGAGGTGAAACGAGCATCGTTATGATTTTCTTTTGGGTTAAATAGCTGACGGGGAAATCGTCAGGGAATTTCCCATTACGAAGGTCGTTGAGGACAACAACACGTTGCATACCGGTAGAAAATTGGTAGCACATTTCAAAGAAAATGATGCCCAAGGAAAACATGTCCACCTTTTGATTGTATCGCATACCAGATGTGGCGCCTGTTGCTGGATCCGGCATTACTTCTGGCGAGACATAAAATGTGGTGCCTACACCTGTGGTCATACTCACGTCTCCCCCCATGTGGCTACTTGATACTGAATAGCCGGTATAGCTCGCATTTGTACTATTTACCGTGGTGGTGCCTCGTTCACTGAAACGCTGGCTTGGATTTCGAGTAAGCGGAGTGCTATATCCCCCCATATTTCCAGTATCCACGAGTGTTTGGTTGGTGGTAGCAAGACCAAAGTCGCCAATCTTCACATCATTATTCGAGTCCAAGAAAATATTGGGTGGTTTCAAATCACGATGAATCATACCCTGCGAATGTATATGCACCAGACCTTCAAGAATTTGGCGGAATAAACGCCATGCCTCTTGCTCATCAATACCTTCATCAATAACATCTCTAAGCGTTTTCTTTTCACAGTACTCCATCTGGATATACAGGACACGGGTCATCTGCTGCTGGGTCATTTTTTGACCTTCGCTACTTCTATCATCCAGTGCTTTCTTCATATTTGAAAATGCCTTTTTGGCAAGTCGACTTTGACGTTTGGTTGAGGCCGTATCTGTGGTTGCATCACTGCTTCCGGTATCGTTATGCGCAAAAGAAATAAAATCATTGGATGACTCGTCTACTTCCTCTTCCTCTTCCTCATCATCGTCACCTGAATCACTTGTACTTGTTTCATCATCAAATTGAATATAAGAGTAACTTTTGCTTTTACTCTTGGAGCGATTGTCTACCGATAAAAAGTCATCGAATCGTTTATATGCGCTTACATCCCCATCTTCATCATCATAGTCTGTTTCTGTTTCATCCTCTGTATAGCTTTCATCATCGCTGTCTTTATATCCTGAATCATCTTCATCTTCAAACCATGTTGCAAAGTAGCGTACCACGTATTGATGGTGTAAACTCGATAGCGAATGCACCTCTCTTAAAATCTTGCGCAAGTCTTCGCTGTCCCTTGGATCCAAACGAATTTTTTTAATGGCGTAAAGTCTACCGTCTAATCTGTTACGTGCCTTGATAACTTCACCAAACCCGCCCTTTCCCAAAAACTCAATCTCTTCAAAGTCGGTTTTGTAACGTGATGTGCTGATAGTATTAGCCGCAGATGAAGATTCAGGTATCATGGATTGGCTTGCTGTAAGCATTGGATGGTTTGTTACAGGATCGGCTATTTTGTTTGTACGATTGGGTACCATGACCATGGAAGGTTCGAATATTTGGGCTGCAAGATTGGTACGTTCTTCACCCATGATTTTTCCTGAATTCATATGAGGTGCCACTATATTAAAGCTGATTAGCAAAAAAAAAAAAAAAATCCATGAAAAAAAAGAGACTTACCATTCGATGTAAATACAGGTGGTGCCACTTGGTCTGCCACCATACCCTGTGCATCGCCAGCAAAGAATGGGTCGTTCATCAAATCAATGGCGGTGGGACGTTTCTTTGGATCAGCCTCCAGAATACGCTTAGCAAATTCCGCAGCGATAGGAGGTATTTCAGCAGCAGCCGTGCGCATAAAAGCATCAAAACCACCAAACTCTTTTGTCACATCTACACCCCATAGCATCTCTATAAAAACAACACCGAGACACCAGACATCGTTTTTTCTACTATAGACACCAGGACGTTCGCGTAGCTCAGGTGCAGACCAGGCTGAGCTTGTTTCAGAGAAAAGGTCATTACCTTCCACTAGACTGTTTGATTTGTTCAGGTCTATAACGGATGATTGAGATTAGTAATGTTGTCAGGTGGATTAAAGTCCTTTGTTACCATGGAGACGCTTATTATAACTGATGTCTGCCAACTTGATTGATTGATTAGCAGTACAAAAGATGCCGTTTGATTTTATATCTATATTTCTTTGATGTCAGTCCATATTCTTCTTTAATAGCAATATAGCAGATATCAAAGTATTCTTACCTTTACACACAAACCCGTTTAAATGGATATGATTCAAGGCCCATAAAAGCTGTTTTGTATACTTGCGTATGATAGCCAGACGTAAGCCTCCACCGCATTTCTTCAACAGATCATACAGACTCCCCCCTTGTTCATACTCCATCAAAATATGCAGTACCCACGAATTTCTATCAATGCGGCCTCTGTCTAATCGTGCTTCATATACATTCATAATATGCGGATGACGGATAGAGCGCAATCGATCCAACTCCCTTTCCACCTCTTGCAATTTCCTCTTGCCTGCCTGCGTCACATAATAAGATCCCGATACACTAACACGCTTCACAGCCAATAAACAGGGTAGTGTGAACCCATCAATATCCTCGTCTGTCGAACCATTCCCACCAGATAATAGTTTATAATTTAATGGTTGTGCCGAGAAAGTCTCGCCAATGACACCTTTTCCGACACAAGAGGATAATGCAATGGTACGAAAACAAATAGTCTAAATTCTATTTTTAGATCAGACAATACAGCTATAATTATGTCAAATACCTTTGGTATAATGCCATTTTCTTCTCGTTCAATAGGCACTGAGATTAAATTGTCAAAGTGGATTGTTTTGATCTCACTCACGTCCAATGAGCTTGAGGAAGGCCCATCCTCGTATGAATCGAGGTAATCATCATCCACCATAGACTCGCTGCCATCTGTAAATCCATATTCTTGTCGCTGTTCTCTGACGACTCTTGCATGCTCTCGCTTACGTTCAATTTCACGCTGAATCTTTTCATTCATCACTTCAGACTGAACACGCAATTCTGCCTCTCGTTCTTTTTGCTTCTTGTTGAACGCTTCAAGTTCCCGTTCTTTCTCTTCTTGAAGATCTTTTTCGTTTCGAATAACCATTTGTTCGTGCAGTGTCATTTTTGAGGCCTCTGAGGGTGGTGCGTTGTGGTTGGCGAGAAATGCACGGATATAGTCTGCAATATCGTACATCATTTCTTGGCCCTTTAACTGCTCTGCGAATTTTTGAATGGATGCCTGAAGTTGACGTAACGCCAGAGCGTTTAAGCCGCGTGCGTTTATCAAGTGCATCTCTGGTGGCTTATTTGGATAGGTTCGAACAAACCGAACTTTGAGATCGACCTTGGCGTAGACTTGGTCTTCTTCTGCACCCAAGGGAAATAAGTGAAGAATAAACTCTGGATCGTTGTGTGCAACCTAGCAACGAGTTGAGCTGAGTGTTTTTTTTTTACCCAAAGCAAGGACTTTCATCTTACCTTCCAAGCAGACTTGTTGATTACCTCTTGGTAATCGTCCATAAAAATGGCTTTTAGCGCTTCGAGTTCATTTTTTTGAATTTCTTCGAGTTCTTCGAAATTCACTTGAGCCATGATTTTTGAATTTGAATGTAAAAGGGGTTTTGGATTTTAAAATAAAAAAAAGAATGAAAAAATCTATAACAATTTCCTTCTTTTCTTCGTCTTATCTAAGGGAGTACTTTACTCCATTATTTCCAAACAATATAAAGTAAAGAAAAAAGAGTGAGGATTTTTGAAGAAGAAGAAGAAAAAAAAGAAGAAAAAGTAAAGAAAGCAATAAAAAAAGACACAAGAGCAAGCTTTAAAACTTTTTTTTCGTGCAACAATTTGATCACGTGGTATTTTATTTCTTCTTTTAAAAAAATTATGCAACATAAACATAAGTGTCACGCTCCTGTCGCGCAATAAACTGCTTTTCCAAAAGCTGTTCGATACACTTCTTGATCATGATAACAGAAGGAGAGAATCTAGAATTGGCCTGGTCAAATATTTCCTGAATCAACTGAACATGAGATAGCACTTGTCGAGATTTCATGATTCTCACAATAGCAGCTTGGAGGTACATTCTGCGGTCTTCGTCTACTGACTTTCGAGCAGCTTGGCTTTCTTGTTGTGCCTCGCTTTGAGCTGATGATGCGGTAATCTTGATCTTTGTTCGCTTGTTTGTGAAGCTATTGTTTATTTCTACTTGGCTATCTTGGTCCAAGCTACTGTCGCTTGATGTTTGCAATACGCTAGAGTCTATCAAGGGCTGATAATAAATGGGATATGAGACAGCAGTTACACATAGTAGTTATATATTACCTTTAGGCTTCTCAAAGTATCAGGCAAGGTTAGACCAGATTGTTCAACCAAATCTTTTATGCTTAATGATGTACTCTCATTAAATAAGAGTAATAGTATCATCTGATATAAACTAACTTGTACTTCATAGTTTCTATCAAGGTAATTCAATCTGATCTCTCCTCTTGTTAGATTCCATTGCCATAGCAACCGTCTTCCACTATATTGATTTCCATAAAAGTCTTCAAACAAGGTAATACTGGATTCCAACTAAAATAGATTGCTGTTAGTAATACATTCATATTCTCAAGTAAAAAAGAAAAGAAGGAGAAAAAAGAATCCACTACTTACCACGCTTGGTATTTGTAATTTATTGGCCTCAGCAGTACCCTCTTCTTTTTGATTCAATGGCCATGCACCCGCTGTTAATACGAGCATATCCATACTCACTATATCCCACACACACACACACACACACACACACACACAAAGAAGAAGAATTAATGTTACGTCAGACAATAAACAGCAGCAATAGATATAAAAAGCATTACCATTTGTTCCCTTTTCTTTCAAATAATTTTTAAACTTTGTGTTAAGATCGCTACTCAGTGACATGTCTGTAAACATCTTGTTCAATTTGCTGGTATACTCCACGCCACAGATTTCCTTGAGTCGATTTATCATATTCAGTTCCAGCTCCTCAGAACTAGAAGCACTGTAGATAAGACGCTTGGCGAGCATTCTTGAATAGAATTTTTGAAAGACGTCCTTATCATCCACGTATTTAAATAGTGTCACCATTTTCATCAGTTTCTCTTCCTGATCTCCTTCCTCTCCTCCCACCTCGGGCTTCTTTCCAAGTTTGCGTTTGCCTACTTGACTTGTTGCATCTTTTTTACTCACATTCTTTTTGAGCATCATGTCACAGTAACGTGCAAGCGTCTCCGGACCAATGGCAGGTGCGTTTGCTTTGGCCTCGTTTACAATGGTGCGGAAGGCTTTGTCTACAGAGGCAGTGAAGAGTGGATCAGATGAAAACACGTCGACATTGACTTTATAGTATTTTGTGTGTAATGACAAGAGTTGATCGACATAGGATTTGGGGTTCTAATATATACTATATAAGTGTATACACATACAACATGATGTGGGCTAATGACAACAAACCTTCATGATGGAAGATCCAAGTTGAGCAACAATATCAGTGCCTAGCTTTGCAACATAGTCTTGGTATATATCAAGAATTGGCTTTAATCCATCAGGAATACGGCTCATCAACTTGTATGCCAATGTGCAATCTGTTATATGAACACAAGGCATGTAAATACGTAATGACTCCCCATCAACCCATCTATCCAAATACCTTCAAAGCGCTCATCCCTCAACATGGTATGAAATTCCTCAATGATATGATCCTGATAGGCGGCGATGTACTGAGCTTCAAATTCACGTACAATACGAACATGTGATGTAGAATGGCAATACTGGTGATTACGCATGATTTCCTGCTGCAGACGCTCATTGGCTCTCCTCATAAAATGGCTGATTGAGCCCGATGCAATCTCCCTTGCGGCCTCTGCCTCATAATAGCGTTTTGTGTGAACAAGATAGGGTCTTTCAAACTCCTCGATATACAGCTGCAGTGCCTGCTCTGTGAATGAATTCACCTGGACCAATGAAGTGACCACAGTCTTGATGGTGCTGTGGGGTGCGTCATCGCCATCGCGGTCCTGTCGAATCCATTCAAATACCTGATAAAACAGCTTGTTTTGGTACTTGTCGCGTATCGTAAACAAGACATTGCTTTTCCATAAAAGTAATGCAAGTGCTTCGACGTTTTGTTTTCGATATCGACTCGTGTTCATGGAGGCGGCAGAGTTCATTTGTCCGCCACGTCGATCGCTTCCTCCATTTGCATAGCTGGCGGTGTTGATGCGGTCGAGATAGCAGCATCCACGCGCCATGTATTCGGCGGCAAGTGCAAATCGTTCGAATGCTCGGGCATAGGCTGTAACAATATCATCATGCGTCAGCATGGCCTATGGTTTGATGTAATTGTTATTGTTTTGTAAATAAATATACCATATCGCATCATAGCATATCAAATAAAGGAGGTAAACAAAGAAAGAGGGAGAAGGGGAGTTACCTACTCTGCATTCGTTCATTGTATGTTTATCAATATACTCAGCAATGCCAGTAAACGCTCTGTCTGTAAAAGGTCTTGGGACTGCAATACACATATCATACACAAGTCTACATAAAAGGTCAAGGTCAAGGCCATATAGAACAATAAAGTCGTTCGGAAATTTTTAGTTAATACAATAATAAAAAGGATACTGGTACATTGTCATGCCAGCAATCTGTTTCTGTTTTGAAGAAAACGAAAAGATGCCATTGAGCATTTCAATGAGTTGACCAAAATGGTCATCAAAGTTGATTGCTTTTCTTCTTAAGGTCATTTTACTATTTTATAGAAAAAAGTGAGATGGGAAAAGAGAAAGTAGCTTGTGGTGGACTTACTTTCCAAGAAAAAAAGCAACGAAAATGGAGATCGGAGTTCAATAACCGCCATTTTTTCTCCTTTTGATTGTGGTTCATGCTTCAATTGGTGTGTTCATCGCATTGATCATGCTTTGTGGCCTGACTATTCAACTTTTGTAAGATATTATTGGGTTAATGCGCTATACCACCATTAAGTTATACAGTGCTAACGGTTTACAAAAGAGGGATTGACAACTTTTTTGTTTTGTATCGCTCATTATGATAATTCTTTATTTAGAAATGTAAAAAGTGGTTAATGGTTTTACAAAGAGAGTAAGAGTCAAGCTTGATATTGTTAATTGTAACATTTATCATTTTCAGGATTTTTCTTCATCGGTCTTCACGTCCTTGTTGGTATCTGCCTTGACCCAATCACCAGTTGAATTGGAATCCGTATCGCTTTGTTCATTATTATTATCTTCTTTTAGATTTTCTTTATCCTTTGCATCAGAGCTATTCAATAACATTTTGAACTCTTCAAATTGCTCCTTCAGGAGTTTAATTTCGTTATCGGATTCTAATCGCTTTTGCTCTGATATCTTTAACTGCTTTTCAAGGTCTTCCATCTTTGATTGTTGCTCTTCCAGTTCATCTATTATAATACGATATCCTTGAGTTGAAGAATATTTTATTAGAATAACTGCTATTTATAAATTTCTAGGCGTGCCTATTCTTTAACCTGTCATCACGATAATGTCCCTGCTTATTCAGGCGTTCGATAGTACTTTTGGCTTGTTCAAATCCCTTTTCAGCACTTTTATCATACCATTCGAATGCGAGTTGGAGATCTTTGTTAACACCTTGGCCATTTTCATAAAAGCACCCAATACGATTCATGGCATAATTACTTCCTCCATCAGCTGCGTTCTGATACCACTTTAAAGAAAGTTTGTAGTCTTGAGCTACGCCCTTTGCATTTTGATATAAAAATCCAATGTTGGCTGCTCCACTAATATTTCCATTTTCGTATGCCTTCAAAAACCATTCCATCGCAAGTTTATAATCCACAGATACCCCCTCTCCTTCAGTATACATATATCCAAGTCTCCATTGTGCAAGTTCATTGTCTTGGTCGGCACTCAGGTGAAACCAATTGATTGCTTTTGCGTAATCTTTCTTGTCGTAATAAATTTTTCTCACTTTATGCTGAGATACATTATCACCGTCTTGGAGTTTTTTTAACTCGTTTTCCTTTAGCTCAATGTCATCGACTGAAAGCTAATTAGTCGCATGTGTGTGATCAGTTTACGGATCTTACCAATGAGATAAGCAAATAGCTTCTTTTCACTTAAGGTGGTTGTGGTCATTTGAAGTAGTAGAGAGTAAGTGGCTTTTAAAAGAAAAAAAGAAAAAAAAGGATGAATCGAGCTACGCTGAAAAAAAACATTAGCTTATCAAAATGCTGTCACACAATTCACTGTGAGAGTGTTTGAGCATTCAAAGGTACCATTGACACAGCTTCTCTAACCTGAAAAATGCTGACACGTGATTGGCTAAAGATGCATAAACAAAACATCTATCTTTAATGTGGGAATATCTTTTATGATTCATTCTTCGCCTCATTTTTGGGTTCCTTCCACAACTGTATCTGTATTACACTAGTCCAACAAGAGGAGGCATGGAAAAAAGAGGTCATGATCCAGTGTGGATCTTTTTTTAGCTAATTCCTTGGTTCTGAAAAGGCCAATTGTGGATGATCCCTCTCTTTCATTTTGATTGTCAAATGTACATTGCGTATACAGCGTTTTGATACAAAGTTCCCGGTTTAATATTAGTTCCCCAGACCAAAAGAGAGGAAAGGTACTCATTACAGTGGGTTCCGAGCCAAGCACCATTTTCATCTCTCTTTGTAGAAGTAAAGAATGAGCTAATAAGTTAAATGTCTCGCTCAGAATACACCAACGTCTCTTTACCGTTTTCTGTATTGATTTCAATAGTGTTTCTGAAGATATCGTGATTCTAAAACTGTGACAAAGACAATGACTTTACCATCTGATATTCTGGTATTGCCAAAATGAAGCTTAACCATCATGTCGGTAATCCAATAACAGGAATATTCCTCCCACCAACGAGAGCCTATTTTCTCTCAGGGGCTCCATATTTATTACTTTATGTGGTTAATAGCAGCACGTCCAAAAATCCTTCAATTGAGAACAGATGATTTAATAAATATTCACATTGTTGAAAGTATAAAATATTTCATAGCTGAAAATAATTTAAACAAGATATAATGAAATCACCAAAAAAAAAAAAGAGGCGATTATATAAAATAATTTTCCTTTTTTCCCCTTTTTAAACATTTCAAACCGACGTACGACGACCAAATCAGTAAAAAAGCTAAAACTTAGATTTAGCCTACTTTTTTTTGGACCTTTTTATGGTCTAATTGTAGGTCTTGGCCTGTGAAAAAAAGCCAGCGTTTTACCAAATTACTTCTGATTTAACAAAAGCTTCCATCTCACAAATCTCTTCATAGACTTTGTTAAGACGGCGCTCATCAAACACAAGAGATGAGGGGGGAAATTAGTACCGGTTTCATATCAACAACCAGGCATCGGACATTTTTTTTTTGATTAAAAAAGATTTAATTTTGCGAGAGAGAGAAAAAGTTCTATCAGTTCCGCGGGATTCTGCGCAAAGCATTTAGCAAAACTGGGAAACTTTATGTTACTTTATGCATTTATTTTTGCTATGATCACTACACACACACACACACACACTGACAACATTTGATCTGTTTACTACGGTACCTTTGAATCCGTTCAAATTTACCATCATTGTTTACGAATATCACTTCTTTTGTATTTGAAACAAAAGGAAAAACCACCTTCCCATTCCCCAAAGTTTAATATAGTTGCTCAGTAATTAAATGCTCTTTTTTTAGAAA
>VCJJ01002388.1:20794-39235 GCA_024139415.1 Backusella tarrabulga | reverse complement strand
TTATATTATAACTTTAAATCCGGCCCAGTTGTCGCTGTGGCTTAACAATTACATCAGAAGGGTAAGTTTTTCTCTCTCCGAATTTCCTTATGTGGAACTAACACCTTTCGTAGTGTACTTTGTGTTGGTGTGGTCCTTTTCATGTTTGTGGAAAATTTAGGGATTTTCACTGAAAATAAAAAAATACATAAAAGTAAAACAGTATAAAAGTCGATTTAATTCCTTTACAGGATGTAAATTTATTTTAAAACTGAATTCTTTAAAGTGGAGAAAATTATGGTCTTATTTATACTATTTAGATGAGTGAAGTTTTGCTATTGTTTGTATTTACATAGTCAATATAGGAAGGATGGTTTTCATGTGGTAACACAAACAACATGCGAGGTGGTTTGTTTATCTTAATATATTTGGCATTATCTGAAGGCTTACTTCGTATAGTCAATTTCAACTGATCTTATTATATAATCATATTTTAACAGTCATATTTATGTGGTATTTCACCACAATGTTATTATTAAACTCTCCTTGATCTCTCCCTTTTTTTCGTTTTTATTCTATTTCATTATTATTATCATTTTTTTTCCCTTTTCCCCGCCCTTTTTCATTTTTTTAAATATATATATTGGACAATAAATGACACCAAGAGTATCCTTTGAACCTAAAGATCCAAGAATCATTATTGAAGACTATTGGTATAGCAGCAGTGAAGAAGACGAAGGTGACGAATGCAATGCTTCTGAAACATCTGTGGTAGACGGCAAGCCAAGAAGGCGAAAGACGGGTACTCAAGCTCTTGTCGAGTTTCTAAACACTACCAGTCCTGAGGAGTTTCAAAAAATGACCACCAAAAGGACCTCTTCGTTTTTTAGAAGAAAATCTAACAATAATCCTGCTGTAAAAACAAGAGTGCTGGGCTCAACCAATCAGGGAAGAGCTTCCCCACACATCGCTCGCCGAAAGAATTATATCGAGATTCTTGCCAGCCCACTTAAAGAGGCGATGAAATCAAGTCAACCTCTATCAAATCATTCATCCTTAGCCAGCAGAAGCAACAGCGGCATCGGTCATATTAATGGTAGCAGTGTTAGTACCATTCATGGTAACAGTGCAAGTAAAAATGGTAATCACAGTGGTATGGTTTTACCTCTCCCATATAAGGCATCGGTTAAACGCGAGCCCAGTCTGTACAGCGTCCAAAGATCCATTCAGCCTCGGCAACAGGACCATGACAAAATTGGACAAGTTGAAAATGACGATATAGATGCTATCATTGAGCAGGCTTTACTGCAGCGCATACAACAAAGCCAGAATAGCTGTAGCAATGTACCAGGTGAAGTGATGACGAATATATTGGCAGATGAACATATTCGTGCTTTGAGTGTTTTGACAGAACAGGAACAAGACAAGGTCAAAGAAGACGAAGGTGAAGAAAAAGCAACAGTTAAAAAAAGAGCGCGTCATGTGCAAGTTCAAACATTACAATGGAACCAAGAAAATACAGATAAATTAAATGCAGTGGACGACAATGTCAATGCGTCAGCATCGCCTATAATGGACAACGAAAATCTATTAAAACGATTGGAATTGGCTGAACAGGAGCTTAAAAAGGAAAGGAGCACACGTCAAAAATTGGAAGCCACTCTCATGGAAACAACTGATAATTTCGAAGTACTTTGTGGACAAGCATATACGAAGTTGCGGGAACTGTGGGAAGAAAAACTGCATTGGGAAAATGCATATATCGACGTAAAAGAACAATCTTGGCGGGATCATCAAAGGGTCAGCAATGAACTCACCAGCAGTGACGAGGGCCTTTCGTTGGATGAATCCTATCTCGATGACACCAATATGTATCTGCATTACCCACAGGTGAGGTAATGCTTTCTATTCACAGTGTAGCTTGTCATCTATATATGCTATCTATCTATGTTATATTAATTTGTGATAATAATAATTATTTTTTTCTTTTTGCGCACTTTGTTTTCCTTTTTTCTTTCTTTAAACAAGCTGAGTAAGCGAAAAATAAAGAAACCTACCAAATCGGAATAATTTATTTATCAGAAGCTCTAAATTCTCCGAGAATATTTATTTTTGTTCCTGATATTACCATTTAAATCAAATGAAACAACTGAAGAAACAAATTGATCTCTTTACATATTTACCTTTTTTAATTTTTAAATCTCAGAAAATAGCCAAAAATTTTGTTTCTCTCTCATATATATTTCGAAAAATGCAAAAAATATGTTGAAGAGAAATGTCATGGCGTGATATGTATAAAAAATAGCAAGAGAAATTGTAAAAAAAGTAACCATATAACCAATTATGGTCTGTCCTAGTAACATCAATGCGGATGATACTTAATGTATACAGTGTCGACAAATGTTCACATCTCCCTCCCCCATCTCCAAAAAAGATGTCTTGTTCTAGATTCGGTCATACCCGAAGCCAATTTAAGCAATTGCAAAGGGATAAAATAAACTGAAGTGAAACATAGCCTAAAATCAAGGCACACTTATAATGTTTACCAAAAAAATATCAGGAAAACAAAGTTAAACATTTATGGTACATCTAACGTGTTGTGATTAAACACAACAACCGCGGTCAAAGGGCTCATGTAATGATTCCTAATTGAGCTTCAATTACATTAAAATTATAATGTTCTGACCCTTTTTTATCTAACAAAACCATTCAGATACCTGAGTAACGAGGCTATTGCTTGGGTTCTCTATCATTCATTAATATTTCTTATCATAAAAGGTATATTAGTTGGAGCCTAAATAACCTGTTTTTCTACCATTTATGTATTTCTTTTTGGATTTTAATATGTAAACGTTTAACCTGTGGAGAATGAATAACAAGCAGTAAGGTTTAAAATAGACACAACTCCTATCTAACATCAAAATTCAAAAATTAATAATACGTTTATTAATTTTTTATATTTTGCTATTGCTTCACCTTTTTTTTCATCTTCATTATACTGAAAGAAAACGATTGAAAGAACAATTAAAAGATAAAAGGAGTGTATGACAGAGACAAATTGTTCATTTAGTAAAAAAAAATAACTATAATCTATGGTTTATAATAAATGCAAATAGTCAAATCAGATTAAAGATGCATACACGAGGGATTTTTTTTTAACATCAAAATTATAACATGATGGAAAGATAAAATACACTTATTTTTGGAAGAAATAAAAAAGCGATTGAAACATTTTAGCAGAAAAGAAAAGAAAAACTTATTCATGATAAAATAGTTCACATATTTTCAGATCTTACTTTCTCTCTCCATAATAATGAGTCGTATAATTTTTTTTTCTCAGGCTGGCAAATTAAAAATAATGAATTTGTACAATACCAAAATTCCTAGACTACGGAAAGTTCAAAAATTTTACAACTACCACAAAATGGGATGAAGTATCTAAAGTTACACAAATTACCATGGAAAGAAATCTATAAAGTTGGACATGAGGTCAACATCACTGCCAGTGCTGGCAAAATGAGTCCGTCAAACATTAACGAGTAACACAGACTTTTTTTTCAGATTTAAGAAAATACAATTTTTGATCAGCACATAAATTTAAAATGACGTGCTCTAACTGCTATTTCATTGAACAAAAGTAATAAGGTCCGTCCATCATACTTTCACCGCATCAATTGTTCATTTTCTTCTATTGATTTTTGATTCAGGGTGAAGGTTCGGAGTAGAAGATACGAATAGAAAGATTCGAATAAAATGTCAGTAGTGTGAACACAGTAGCATGTCTTAAATATTAAAATGGTGATACATATTAGTTTTTATTGTATAAATGGTCCTCTGTGCCTCTTATTGGTAAGGAAAAAAGGTTCTGCAAAAAAAAGATTATTAAAAAATAATTACACGTTACCATTTTACTTAAATAAAAAAGGCCTAAAAAGAGTAAGTGAATATTCATTGGCAATTTTAGCATTTAACGAAATACCAATGGTTGGGAATCAAAGGAAACCCACGGGCATGGTGATCACTACTCAATAGAAATTGGGGGTGGACGATAGCGAAAAAAAGATATACCTAAATTGGTTATCCGACCAGTCGAAATGAAGATGTTTCTTATATTGTGAGACTGGATTTACGTTATGTTTTAAGTTGTCAATTGCTTTTGCTAGTAAAAGAGTGGTTTGGTTTTACTTGTAATTTTTTTTGCTCTTACATCTACACCAGGTTCACACATAGTTATTTTAATGTTTTTTTAAAGTTTCATACTATGTACTGTTTCACAGCCATGGATGTCTTGCATGCCAAGGCCCATTGGGGGGACATAAATTATTCGAGGGGGACAAAGAAATTAAAAGTTCAAGAATGGTATCCATTGTTCTATTTTGAAAAAAATGAAGAAAAAAGAAAAAAAGATTCAACTAGTTTAAAAAGAGTTTCTTTTGGGTGGCTAATTCATTGGTATTAGATCTTAATCAGAAATGAAATGTATGACTAGAACAAGATAACAAAAGGTGCAGAATATGCAAATGATAAATATGCTTATTACGTTGAGCAGTGACGATGGTGTTAATTCTACATGTTATTATAAATTATATCCCTGCATTCAACAGAAATCCCGCCTTTTGGTCGTGGTTTCGGGTACGTATAAGTTGGGTCCTAATTCGTAACTCGTAATTTGTACACCTTTTTTTTATTGTTATTTTTTTTTGTTTGGCTTTCTTTTTTTATTTCTTTGCTTTTTTGTTTTTAATTCATTTTATTTCTTCTTTCTTTATCTGTAACTTTTTTTTTCTAATTTTTATTTTTATTAAAAAGACAAGATACTGCATCACTTTCTTTTTATATATACATATACACTTACGTACATACGATTTATATAAAGTATATTTATACATTCAACTCTTCCAGAGGATAATGTCGATATATTTATAAACCCTTTTCTCACGCCAGATTTTATATTAAAACAATACACTTGATTTCACCTATTCAGCACTCACTAAAAACAAAGAATACCAATTTACCAATACGACCAGCTAAGAAAAACAACAAAAACTAAGAAAAAAATGAGCTACCAATCTATGTCAATAAGCACAATTTTACAATCAAATGAAAGCCAACAAAAGTCATCTGATAATCAAAAACAGACCGGGAAAGGTATTAATCATCAGTTTAACTCTCTAAGCTTTTGATATTATCCACTTCATTTAATCCCCCTTTTTTTTGTTTACGTGTTTCGAAATCATGACACTGATTGTTTTCAATCTTCTTTCTATACTATAGTTAAAGTGTTTTATACATTCAAAGGGTCGGAAACACATTGTCTATGCTCGTACGATATGCAACTAGATGATTATCGTAATAAAAAATGGATCAGTGTTCCACTTAGAAAATGTTTACTATTTGTATGCTCTTCTTGGTAATGTATAGTTATATTTAAATGGCCTGCATAAATAAATAAATAAAATGCTAATCGTATAAAGTAGCCCTGACCAGTTGATGAACAATGATACAGCTATATACAGTGCTAACTTTGAAGAAAGCACAACTGTCGAAAACTGGTCTCCTCTCCATGATTCTCGGTCAAAAATTGTCTGGGAGGGCCATGGGCTATTGTCTAAAATTTTAGAAGACGATAATAATCCAACACATGTAACTGGTAAAATCACTGATTCATCATTGCCAGCATATGAATGCTCTATTGAGGTTCTTATTCAGTTACACCCGGTATGACATGGCCTTGAAGTTTACTTTTTTTTTTTTTGCGAGTTATTCTAATTTTTTAAATCATATCTACCTGTAGATCCGTAGCTCTCCTATGCAATCTACAGAAAAGGCTCAGAGTTTACCTTCAATGAGATCTCTTTGGTCTGATGTAGGAAAGTACCCTGAAAGAAATCACCCTTCTTCTCCTCGACAACAGTTCTCCGCAATCCAATATCCTGTACAACAACAGCAACAACATCACCACCATCAACAGCGCCATATGGAGCCCTTAAATAACAATTCCCCTTATAACCTGCCTCTCCCCTCTACTCTACTTCCCAGAAATTCTGTGAAAGATGAACCTATCTACCCTCCTGCTTTAGATCCAAATTGGCCTGGTAGCCGATACGATGCTGATAGTTTTGATAGAGAGCTGACAAAAAAGAGACGTTTTTCCGACATTTCAAGTAAAAAACCTCAGCCCAATTCTACTACAGATACTTATTATCACCAATCAAGACGAAAAAAGAGAGATACAAAGCCTCCAAATGCAAACGATATCCGACCTTTTGTCGAGGTCGAGAAAGATAAAAATGGACAATATATCCTTCCAGCCGAGGTAGATTCTTGGACAGTTCTAAATCTCGGTAATGTTGTCTGGGATAGAGCAGCTTTCCATAACCAACGTTATATATATCCTGTTGGCTATTGTGTCAAGAAGTAAGCGCCTGTTTATTATTATTCGTTTGTTTATAAAATGTAACTAAATATTTTTTCACTAGATGGTACAGAAGTATGGTTGATCCCCATAGTGATACACAATATACCTGCGAGATTTTAGATGGCGGAGATGAACCCATTGTAAGGGCATACATATATTTATTATATTTCATTATTTTGACATCCTTTTCAATATCGTAGTTTCAATTGAATGCAGATGATAACCCCTCAGAATGCTGGAGAGGACCAACCCCAACAACAGTATGGACTATTGCTGTCAGAAGGTACATTTGAGACTTTCTACTTTTTTAATTAACACCAGGATAAATTTAAGTTACTAATTATCTTTATCTAATTATTAGAGCGTTTGCTATTCGTAACATGGATTATGGTCACAATCCCGTTGGTCCTGATTTTTTCGGCCTCCGTAAAAATACCATTGCAAAAATGATTCAAGATTTACCAAATGCTGACAAGTGTAAAAATTACATTTGGCAGAATTTTGAAGCAATGAATAGCAACAAAGGAAAATCAGTTAGAAGATCAAACACAAGACTTAGCTCTTCTTCCTCGGCAGGCTCTCTTTCGGAAAAGTCACCGCAACAACAGCCATTGATAAAATCAGAAAGCTCACCGGCTTCAACCGCTTCAACTCTAATAGATAATAATGATGCCATTTAGATCACGTCCATCAATAATTTCTTATATATTATATCTCTTTAACATTAATTCAAACTGCCTTGCCATTATTCCTTCCCAACTGCTCTTTTAACCTCACCTTTCTTTGTGAATTATTTTCTTAACTTGTACTATTTTTATGCCATGTTATTTATTTTTCTTTTTTATATACAGCAGATAAAATACACCATCATATTATTATTACTCAATGTTTTATGATATACTATTACTTTTTTAATACACATACCTTATGTCAATAAAAGCAACAATTGAAAAAGAAACTCTAGGATTACAGGGCAATTGTAACATTTGAAACTCAGTTTTTGACATTTGAATTGGATCTACACAAATGAAAGTAAGGCAAAAAAAAAGTAAGACATTAAATAACATATCATTTAACTCCTATTAGGAAAAAAAGTAGATCTTTTTCTTATCTGATCTTTTTCAAAAAGATAGGAAAGATTTTTAGAAAAATGGTGGTCTCTCAAACATGTTTTGCTTTGTAGCAGCCGTAAAATTATGGGGTAGATTATCAAAGATAGTATATGGATTGATTGGCTACGGTGAAAACAGATCAATCGATTGTAACCTGTGCATAGTCATTAATAAAATGCATATAATGAGAAAATTTTTCAATGCTTGTTCATCTTAAATGCCTTTAGATTTAAGTAATAAACTGTTCGTTCTTTTCACGTCATAAGAAAATATATAGCATATAATAAAAGACAAACATCAAGACAAAAATGGATCAGAATATATCAAATCAACTATTGTTTAATGTATTTTTTTCAGAATACTCTTCTTGTGCATCCATTAGTACATTTTCTTCCTCAACTGTAACAGTAGTGTCCTTTTAATTATTTCTTAGGGAGTTTCAGTATTAAGGGTGAATGTAATGTTATCAGACAAAATGTCGGTGAAGGCCGCTCACGCTGTATTAAATTATCTTTAGTTGCTAATTGATGATACGTATTTAGTGGTTCTTCACCTATGAACAAAAAAAAAGCAATGTGAGTTTGTCGTTGTCTGAAATGTAAATTGCGGTTAATGTAGTCACAGATAATACTAGACAGTCCGATAAGATTGAATGTACACTGCTCTATAATTAAATACTCATAGAAAAGAGCTGATGAAACGAGTAGTTTGAGTATATTCATGCCAAGAGATAGATATATTTTTCAATTAAAATACATTTATTACGAGGGAAGCGAGGCGCGGAGCGTACGGAGTATGTTCCTGAAATCACATATTTAGAATCTACACACCGAAAAAAAAAGGCTCAATGTTTAAGGTAAATGCACTGACTTATAATTTATCTCCCCCAAAAAGCAGATTACACCAATGTATCACTTTTCTACGCTTGAAAAAAACGGAAATTATTGCTAATTAATAAAGGAAATTCGTACAACATAAATGATGTTCTGGAAAATCTACTTTTCAGTGCTAAGGTGGTGCTCTTTATCAGGTTAAAGCGATTTTCTTTTAAAAATTAAATCGATCCTTTTTTTTTCTCACTGTAATTAAATTGTCCCGAGAAATACATGGAAAATAGTATATCGTGGTAATAGATGAACCCGTGTAGTCTTAAATCGAATTAAGCAAACCCGTAAGACACACTCTTTTACATGAACCTTTTTTGTTTAATTCACCTCCGCCCTTCAAATTAAAAAATCGAGATTTCCTTTTCTGGCCATCAATCCACCAAAATAAAATTTTAGGTTAGAATACAGTCACATTGATTGCGATACAGGTGATGAATCATGGTCCTGTCCACATCCATTAACTTGTTGTGTCTTCGAAATATACTAATAAAAAAAGTATGTGTGTGTGCATTTCACGAGATTATCACATATTCTAATAGTGTAACTATCGCTTAAATAAGTCATATAGAATCCATAGTTAATGATAATTTGGAATCCATTATTGTTTAAATTATTGCATATAGTACATTGTTCTGATTATTACTGGTTTATTGAACACAAGATACATTACTTCAATGGCTACACCACATTTTTTTCTCACCGTAATAATATAAATATACTTTTGAAAATACTCTGTTTGGAGAATACCTTGTGGAGTAATACATCACGACATATCCTCGGGATGTGGGCTTATCTTCATTTTTATTATTTATTAAAGAATAGTTCTACCGTTAATAGCTTTACATATTTAATAATATGGTAATCTCTAGCAATTTTTTTTTTTACCCAGGGAAAAAAAAAGAAATATAAATACTTAAAGATAAGTGGACTTGGTATATTACCATTCGTGCTTACATAATCGGTACAATCATGTTAATGTACTACTGTAAAAAAAGTAACTGAGTGGTAGGTAGGACAAACCAGAAAACACCCAATGTATTAGCTGATATGGAAATCAGAATAATCTCTTTCTTTATTAACCTCCTCTGAATTTGCCTTGACAAAAGAAAAAAACATGCCTTGATTTGTATATAAATTTTTTTCCAAATATGCAAGTGATAGTGTGTCTTATTTTTTAATATGCTTATCACTACCGTTAGAAGATACTCTTTTTTTTGCCTTAACCTTAATAAATCTCTTTATTACTAATAAACTTCGCCATATTTGTTTAAGAATGAAGCTTGTGTCCATTCCATTTCTGACAAAAAGTGAATACAAGTCAGATGTCTTTCAAACGCAAATTCTATCCCATTTAAGAAAACGTTACACCACCGATCAAGGTAAAGTCCTGAAAATCAATGTTTTTTTTAATAAAGGGAAATCTGAGAACCTGAATCTCTCTCAAACTTTGCTATTTGCAAAGATATTTTGATTCAAATAGAAACTCTAAAAAAGATACACAGGCTAATTCTAATAGAAGCTCCATGGGACAATGTTTGCTAATAGTGCTGAGGTGAAGATTAGACTTCATTGAAAATATTAAATACGTTTCCTATTTTTCTTCTTTGAATCAAATATAAATTCATCTATGCCGTTTTGCTAATCTATTGAATAAAGCCAGACTACGAATCGGAATTCCTTCTTACAATAAAAATATGTAAATCATAAAGAAAGTAAGTTTATTTATTAATTTTTCCTAGGATGACAGAGGAATGAGATTTCATATGACAGCAATATTATATTTCTTTAATGGATCGACCATAAACTATTTAAAAATAACAAACGTTAGCATGGCAATATATTAGCTTTTATTCCATATTGATACATACGTCCAACCAGCGGAATCTAGTGTCTTTAAAGCTTTGGTAGTAATATCCATTTATTGGTCCTATAGTGAACATGAATTAATTATTAAGAAAAGTAATTCAAAAAAAAATGATAATAATATATATTACCTTCGCTATAGCATCTTCGCTGCCGTCCAAAGTCATGCTCTTCTTTCTCCTCCTGCAGACCTTCCAAAGACAGGGCCTAGATGGATATAATTTGACAGTCTTTTTAATATTGTGCTTTTATAGTTATATTTATAAAATATATTGTACTTACTCTCATCATCCTATTTAATCCGTCCAACTCAACCTCATCTTCAAACTAATTACATGCAATTTGTCAATTTTTTAAACGTGAGTACTAATGTAATTATAATTTATGAAAGAGTAAAATATTCACCTCCGCAGCTACTGGCCCAGGCGCCGGCGCCGGCATTGGCGATTTTCTTGCTTTGGCAGAACACTATCCAAAGCAATAATTTAGTAAAATAATAAAATAGCACCATGAAATATTTAGTTACCTTCATCTTGAAACTGGACTTTTTTTCAGAAGCGTTTAAATACATCTAAAGTGTATAGTTTCCCCTTAGTTTTAGGACATCGCTACATGCACTACATTTTTCGCTTCAAATTAAATTAGGGTGACGTTTTTTGGAAAGTAAATGATACATCATGAGCTTGATAGTGTTTTTACCTTTTGTAGAAATAAAGATTAAAGATAAGCTTAAGAAAGGGGCTCCAAGATAAGGGTTTCAAAGCGACATAAGTCCCAATAGAGTGATCCCCCGCTGATTTCTCTTCATGAAATCATTTTCATTGTTGCCACAAATAACAGAGCTGAGCCATGAAGAGTGAAGGCTTACTATAAAAAATAACAAGGATAAAAAGTAAGAATAACCACCAGTATACACGTTATCCAAATGTATCTTACCATATTTTGCGAAAACTGGTACCACTTTGACTTGGAGTAAAGAAGTGCGTTTTTTGAGGATCATAGTCAAGTGAGAGAAAGAAAGCGAAAGATAAAAAATAATAAAAAATAATAAAAAATAAACAAGTTTTGTTTATTCTGAAGAGTAAAAATGATCCACTTATTCTTTCTTCTGATAAATGAAAAAAAAAGCTAAAAGTAACTACAGCAGAAATTGTGGTGCATGTAACGATATCCTTTCGTCTCACTCGCTTAATTTTGCATGATTCATGTTAATTTGAGACACCACTAATAAGAAAAAGGTACATAAGCAAATTTGGTTCAAAGAGACTTCTTAAACAAAGGAGCATTTTTTATTATTATTATCAATACATGATCTGCATGCCTAGTCAATCTTATTTTATGCTTGTGTTAGGATGTAATGCCATTTTGTTTATTTAGGTTATGGTTACAGCGAAATAGGATTATTATACAGTTAGCCCTCGATAAACGCATGCCCTTCACCGACTTTTTCGTTTGCAATATACATTTATCCACTTACAAGTAATTCTATTGGCTATTTCATGGTCTACATGTTAAAATGAGGCTTAAAAGTATGCGTTTATCCATTATGCATTTATCCAGGTCTGACTGTAATACCAAGTAATTCCCAGCAGAATTCTTGCTTTAAAATCTTTTATGATGGACAGTTTTGCTCCAAAGGTATTTTTTTTGTCGTTCAATATCGTTTATTTTTACAATTATAATACAGAGTCCAATGGTCCTAAATGATATATTCGTTTGACGCTATGTAAAAAAAGTTGGAACAAACCATTCTATCACAAGACCCTAAAAAAAACGAACTTTGAAAAACAAGATACTATTTCATTGTGCTCAGGAGTATTTATAACTTGGATCATATCAGAAAACCGTAGTGAAGCTCTAACATCGAATCTATTATCGTAACTGAAAGTTATTTTGGCTGAACGTCTATTTATATCTAGAAATATGGTATCTTTTCCCAGCCGATCCTATTTGAAAAAAAAAGCTCGAGCTATGATATCTTAGTAGTAAATAAGATATAGCCAGCACCAATTTATCCAATATAAAATCCCTCTTTATTTTTAGGATATTGCACTTTAAAATAAACTGGGAGGAAAACCTGAGGCCCTAAATAGATGAACATCAAAAACTTGAAACTGGTAACAGATCCATAAATGTCCTAATTCATAATAAAAGGTCAAATGGTCCAACAAATAAAATAAAGACACTCGGAAAAATATAATATTAAATAATTAAAAGGTTATAATGCTTGTCGGTTTATTACTAAGAAGAAGAAAAACAGACATTATACATCCGAAATGCGAAAGATGTCTAAAATAGCAATAGTTGTGTAAAAAGTAATAAAGATAATAATTAGATTGTAATATATATGTACAAAGATAAAAAATAAAAAGAGGTTAAGTGTATGAGGGATCATTCTGATAATCGGTAACTAATCTAGTCTTTTCTGTTGGTCTACGGTCTATGTTTATATTCTCTTCATCCTGGTTCTGGCTGGGACCTTGGTCATCTGGCACGATGATTGCAACCTCTTCCTGTATCAAATCATTGACAGGGGCTGAGCGCCATGAAATCTTCAAAACTCCGCCAATGGTAATGGCTACGCCAAGCATGACAAGCAATAATTGCCACCAATGGAGTCGATCCCATTGATCGTAGTAAACCAGGCCATTAAACAGACAAGATACGTTGAATGTACAAGACGATAATGGAATCAGGATGACGGTATCGCACAGGCGTAAGCCTTTGTTTAAATAATACAGCTAGATGAACGTAATCAATGAGGTCATTTGATACACAGATTTTTTTTGCTTTTTAAAAAAGGGAATATTTGTCTAACCTGCAGAATGGCTGTCAGTACCATCATAACCAAAAGGATCCATGTTAAAGCATACTGAAGCTGGTTCTCATCAAAGACAACAGTCAAAATGATCAGTTCCAAGCCGCTTTTTGCAAAGAGCATGCTTTGACTGCTAATATTTCCAGCTAGCATACCATAACTATTATGTACAAGTTAATTACTTTAAATAGAATTATACTATTTTTACTTTTTAATAAGAAAAAAGACGTAAGAATTACCTTATGCCAATATAAGTCTTTAGGTCGTCTAAATCTATCCAGCGACTCAGCACCTTCCCGATATGTGGAGGTGGTAATACAGCAGACTCCATTATATTATAAATGTGCTCAAAGTAATGGGTTGCTATAGCAGTCGTCACAATAATGAATTCTAAAACACTAAAATAAGCAATAAAAGCAGGTTTTTTATATAATCGTATCAAGTCATCAATGTCATGATCAGGTTCTGGGATGACGCCAAACAATCCAACAAGTAAAGTACCCGCAATAATCAAACATGTCCCTAAAAAATGAAGAAATAAAAATGGCGTTCTCCTGCGTCTGTTTCCCCCTTACCTATCAGAGTCTTTCTGTGAAATGGGTCATTTAAAACGATTTTAGCAGCCAATGCATTAAAGACAAGACCCAAAGCTCCGATAGGTGCCAAAATCACAATAGGAAGATAACCAATGGAAAAAATGGAGCCGATAATATTTGCAGTCAAGAAGACAACAAAACTGATAACCCACATGGGACGCTTTAGACTATGTTTCCGAGCCTCGACCGGATAGATCTTGTCGTTGAGCAAGTGCGATTTCCTTTGGAATGCCATTGCAAATGACTGAACTAGATTAGTGAAGACAGACACTCCAATACCAATCCAAAACTCTTTTGAATATCCGTTGGTCCCATAATTTTGTATATTTAATAAATTCATTGGGGAGGAAGGAGCAGATAACTTTATATATAAATAAAATTAGGAATCTTTCAATATACAGTCAAATAGCAAAATAGCTAAACTAATAAGAATTAAAAAAAAAGAAAAGAGAAGGAGAGAGAGAGAGAGAGAGAGAGAGAAAGGAACTAGCTGCACCAAGTTCATGCTTTCATAGATGCAGCTCATTCACGTGACCACATCATTGGTTCATTATTCTGGAGTAGGTGATGGCGGTAAGGGTATTTGAGATGCCTCTTCAAGCAAACAATGATCTACGGGGTCAGATACAACATCGATGGTGACTTTTTTCTTTGGTATCCTGTGTAAATAGCCATAGCCCACATCACAACCTAATGATCCTTCACCTCCCCATTCATGATTGGGCACAAGAATGATCTATATTCACAATTAGAGGGAGAGAGGGAGAGATATGATCTTGTAAATAGTACTACCTCTCGACAGCTGTCTGACTTGGTATTGTAGATGTAAAGTATCAGTGTCTTGTTGAGGAACTCGTCAACTAGACCATAAAAGTCGTCTTCGTTGCGCAAGGTCATGTGTGGACTACCAATGATATAATCTGAAAAGGGGGCCAGACCTGCCATTTCAGCAGGTGAATTGGAGGCCACCTCCAACACGTGCCATACATTTTCACCCGCATGTTCAAATGAGCAAAACCGAATTGAACAGCCTGGTGACAAATCAGTAAACTCAAATACGATATACACATGTCTTTTTTTTGTTTTGGCTTACCAATTAAACTTTTTTCTTCAGGATCATCTGCGTTCCAGTCTCTTCTGGGTGTCAGAGTGATTTCTATAATATATATAATCGTCATTTTTACTTTACAAAAAAAGTATATTTTGTTTTTAACCTTTCATTGACTGGCTTTTGCTTGAATACAGTCCCATCTTAAGCGGCTTTCCTTCACTGTTCTGCAACGCCGATACCAACAATTGGCTATTTTCATTATTCTATTAAATATTAATGCTGTATGAGCAAACCAGAACTTGAGTCTCTTTTTCTTTTTTGCTGAGTTGCTCATTTACAAATGGTTGGTCATTTATGCTCACAATGTAGTCAAAGAATTCTTCAATTCCCGCGTGAAATGCAGGTGAATTCTTTTTTACCTGTACACAAAAGAAGGCCAGTTAGGCAAAGCAAAGTAATATCACATTAAATAACAATATACTCTACTTTTAATACATGAAAACCATATCGTTCGTTCTCAGCGCTCTGTGAAGCCCCCATGTCGTGTTTATAGCCTTCCTTAAAAAACAAAAGAGTGAGAGTATGAGGGCAATTATGAAGATCCTTAGTTCTTAATAAGGAAGTCCTTCCGGATACTGACCTCGTCCGGCTGTCCGACACTTTTATCACCGCGCAAACCTTGAAAAGCAATTATCATAAACAAACAACACACTCAGACAGAGAGAGGTCTTTTTCATATTTCGGTTCTTTCGCCATGAGCAACCTTCCAGATATCCTCAAGGGATTTGTATTTGAACGCGTGCTATCAAACGACACACGCACAAAGCTCGTGTATATCCTGGGAAAATACAAAGAGGACGACTGTATTCTATCGTTTGAAAAAGTAGGGTTTGAAGATGCCACAGCAATGACATTGGCACAATCAGCAAAAGGCTTCGACGATCAGGTCATGAACAGTATTTACGGATGGGTGCTTACAAACATATCGCAGGATAAGCTCGACACACGCGTAAAAGTAATATGCCCAGCCACAGAAACGCATATACTCAAGTACGAGGCACAGGCTCGTATCATGTTTGTTGAAACTCCTTCGCTCTATCAGCAGGTAACACTGCCTTATATTAAATCGATCTCAGAAAAGCGAATTCAGTGGGTGAAAAATATTTTGGACGGAAGTGCTGAGGCAGAGCGAGTGATTTACCACGACCGTGACCCTGAAACCGGATTCGTGATATTGCCAGACATGAAATGGGACGGACACATCGAGACACTGTATTGGGTGGCAATAGCAATGCGATCCGATATCCTTTCATTGCGGTCGCTTCATCGCTCGGAGCATGTGGAGTTACTCAAGAAAATAAGGGATACAGCTTACAAGCTAGTGAAGGAGAGGGCTAACCTGTTACCGGATCAGCTACGCCTTTTTGTGCATTACCAACCTTCGTATTACCATTTTCATGTACATATCACTGCAGTATCGTTTGCCGATGCCCCCGGTGTTGTCTCTGGTCAAGCTCATTTATTGGATTCCGTCATTGATAATCTTGAACTTTATCCTGATTATTACCAAAAGGCCACTCTTCCGTGCGTGCTGGGCGAACGCCATCCTATAATCACCGCATACAAGGACACGTTAACTCAATAAATAAATAAGGTCATTACTTCTTTATTGCAATCAACCATAGGAACGTGGCTGAGCGTGAGTGAAAGATGAAAAAAAAAGTAACAAGTTTGATGATGGCAACAACATCAGCACTTTACCTGTTTTTGATTATTTATTATCATGTCCATTTTTATTATTCTATTTTTTTTTTTCATTTCCCCTTTTTTGTCTCCTTTTTTTTTCCTTTTTCTTTTCTTTCTTTTTCTCTCTTTCATTTTGCGCCTGTTCTTCTTTTTTTTATTACTTTCAATACTTATGCAAACAGAAAATCCAAGTAAACAAGCAGAAAATATCGAGAGTAAATCGATGACACAGCTTCTTGTCCATATCTTTCTGGATTATCTCTACGAACTATTCGTCATTACACCTTTTTTGATACTAAAGCGATTCATTCACCATCCACTTTTTATGAGTCTTATTTTAGTTGCTATATTCCCATTTTTATTGTTCATTCGAGCCATTGCAGGCATATGGAATTTTATCATCTCCGGCGCTCCCACAACCTACAAGAAACCGTCAAATCGAGAAAGAAGTGAAACTCGTATACTTCATACATTGGATGAATCTGAACAAGACGAACTGAATCAATGGCAAGAAAGGTGCTCTATATGTTTTGAGTCCAAGCTGGATTTATGTCTTGTATACTGTAGAGATCAATTCTGTATTGATTGTTTCCGACAGTAAGCTATTCTGTAATATTAATATAATAAATATATTCTAACTTTAAGTAGATATGTGTCTGAAGTAGTCAAATCATCGTGGGGTTTATGTATCACCAAAATTAGATGTCCAGTTTGCCGAGTCCACATTCCACAAGCAGAGTGGAGCAAATATGTTCCAAAAAGCATAACAGACCTTTATAATAAGTTCAACCAACCTTATCGGAATTTCACAAGATGCTGTCCGAGATGTGAAACTGAAGTTGCACCGTGTAACTTTGAAAAAACACATCATTTGAAGTGAGTCCTTGTCCATTTTTAAAACCTCAAGACATGCAGGGTATTAACATGTCATGTATACATCATAAAATAGTCGCTCACATCATATAGGAGAAATGATAAAAGATATGACAAGAGTCCTGATTCCATCAAATGCTTTAAACACTGCCCATCGCTCCTTCCAAAGAACGTTTGAAAGACTGGAATGGAGAAATTCAAATTTACCTGATATCCATCAAAGGCTTATGACCTACTTTCAAAAGTATTGCACCACAGTACAAGACATAGAAATGCTAAAGGATGTTTCTCGTCAAATCCTACAGTTGGACATGAAACCCACAACATGGAGAAAACTTCAATTTGGTTTTATTGCTCTATTTCCTTTTAATCAATGGTAAAGTTTTAGCAACAAAAAAATGGGAGTGTAACTAACCCATTTTGAAAAGTCCAACATGTGAAAATGAATTCTGTTTACAATGTGGATACGATGCACATATTGGTTTGACATGCGAAGAAAACATGAAACAATTAGTGAATCAGCAACAACAAACACAAGATGATACAATCCTTGTCTTGCAATGGAAATTAAAAAATAGGCAAGTAAAAAACATTGACTAAATATATTGTATATATTCTTTAGTAACATGTAATTCCCTTTTCTTTTTAGTCGACGATGCCCTAATTGCTCAATTATGATTAATCGTGATGAAGGGTGCAATAAAGTCGATTGTTCACTGTGTGGATTTAGTTTCTGCTGGGGGTGTGGATCCTCATGGTCTGATGTATGGTGACTAGTTTTTATTAAAAAATCATGGTTATTAACACATTTTTAAAATATAATAGAATTGTGGATTCTTTCATTGTTCAGCGCTGGGCGATCGTGAGAATAGTGATTCAGTAAACAACGAAGATCCAGGAGACAGTAGCACTTCATTAGAAAATAATAATATACCCAGAGTAAGCTTCAACAAATAATAACACAGAGAAAAAAAAGAAAACAATTCTTTTTTTGGGATTTTACTTATATTTGTTGTAAATTATAGACGGAACTTGGTGTACCTAATATAGCTGTTATTCAAGCCAGACTCCATTCGAATGCATAATGCAATGTACACG
>VCJJ01002388.1:0-10615 GCA_024139415.1 Backusella tarrabulga | reverse complement strand
ATATATATATATATATATATATATATACATATGAGTATCTAATCTATTTATGACTAAATCCTTTAGGCGGTTATATTGCTGGTGATAAGGTATGTTTTCTAGTGGATTGTTAAAAATACAAACGAATTTAACATGCTCTCTTTTTTTTATTAAAAAAAAGGCAATTATTGACCATTTACGCATCAGAAATCATGCATTTAATTATGGTGAAAGTATGTCACCGATCGTCTCTCAGCAAGTGAGCTCCAGTATGGGTGTCATTATGTAATATTACGAAAGATTGAGAAACAAAACTATAGTTTATGCTAAAACATGTTTCTATTGCCAACCATTTAGGGGAGACGATGGCACAGAAGATGGTAGACTGAGAATTCAAAATTTGGCAGATAATGCTCGTTATTTTGCTAGCAGCTTAAGAAAATTAGGATTCATTGTTTATGGTGATGAAGGAAGTCCTGTTATCCCACTTTTATTATTTAATCCTGCTAAAATATCGTAAGTAGATGAAAATATAAAAAACTTGTTCAAAAAGAGGTCAACTCATATCTTTGTCATTAGCGCATTTTCAAGAGAAATGTTAAAACGAGGCATTGCTATTGTTGTAGTGGGCTATCCTGCCACGCCCATCATTAGCTCCAGAGCCCGATTCTGTTTATCATCAGCTCATACCAGAGAAGACCTTGATGAGGCTATTGAAAAGATTAGTGAGGTTGGAGACATTCTTATGCTCAAGTTCAACAACCACAAATGTTAAAAAAATAGCATGTCACACACATATTTCATGTGTATAAAAAAAGAAAATAAAATATCCATATTTAAGTAGCAATGTGTTTTATTACTTTTCAAATTATAGCTTTAGAGCATTCAGTATGCTGATGCTAATATTGTCATTAACAGCATGTCTGGTTCTCTTACTTGTGAGAGTATGGTGGATACTACCTCGTCACAAAACAAGCGCCAAAAAACGAACAACACCTTGCAAAACGTGTATCTTTTTAGGCTCTGGTAAAACCACATACATCTCATTCTCTCAACATTGATGTGTTAATCAAGTCAATTAGGTGGACACACTGGAGAAATGCTTCAGTTAGTGAAAGGACTCGACCCAAAGCAATATCAACCTAGAATATACATGATGGCAGACTCGGACATATTAAGCGAGAAGAAAGCAATAGAACACGAAAGTAGTTTAACTGAGGTTTTGTATCAAGAATAAAGATTCGTTTTTGGAGCTGGAATGTGGGTGTTAATATGTGCACACGTGGACATCTATAGGGGACATTTGAAGTGTACAAAATACCGAGAGCACGTCAAGTAGGACAGCCGTGGAAAACGGTGCCTTGGACAGTGTTTTTAGCGCTTTTGACATCAGTGAAGGTCATGATGAACACGTATCCGGATTTGGTAAGTAAAGGGATCTTTAATTAGGGATAATGAGTGATAATTGATGAGATGATGATTGTAGATTATATGTAATGGACCTGGAAGTTGCGTGCCCATCTGTTTATTAGCATATGTTCCAAGAGTAAGTAACAGATAGAAAACGGAGTTGAATTAGTAATTACATCGAATTGTATTTGTAGATCCTTGGTATCAAAAATATTGAGATAATCTATATTGAATCATTTGCTCGTGTCAATTGTCTATCGCTAACTGGAAAGCTTCTCTATCGCTTTGTTGATCGTTTTCTGGTTCAATGGCCAGAACTAAACAGGAGGCTGGATCGAGCTGAATATAAAGGCATTCTTGTCTGATAGGGCACGTGGGCCTTTTGATCGAGCCCTGATTGGCTTTTGCAAAATAAAACACCGCCAAAGTTATTACACTCAGCACTTTTTTTTATGGATCTTTTTTTTTTTATTGTATGAATAAAGTAAAAAAAAAGAGAGTTAAAAAGACAAGAAAACAAAAGGGTAAAATGATAATGAATGAAAACAAAAGAGAAAATACATGGCTATTTGGTTACAGTGTGTATATTATGTATATATATAATCTGTTTGATGGAAAGCAAACATAAACAAATTTAATGCTTGTTTTTATCACCCATTCGCACTAAAACAAAAAGACAAGCATTAGTTTCAGCACAAACCGAGAATTGTTTTTTCCCTTTTCCCTTTATACACTTTGAATACTTACAATAAAAGTTCATAACAACAGCAGCCAACAAAAAGACACAGAGGACAGTTGGGCCAACACGATCATCGTATGCGGCACCCTCTCTGTTTCTGATCTTGGTGGCTCTCCAGTGGAAAGTATAAAGTGCATACATCATCACACCCATTGCAATGACTGTAAATGACACGGCAGATAAGCGACCAATACTGTCACCAAAATTCAATAATCCCATTGCCAATCCACCGAGGACAACAGTAAAGTTTAACCAAGACAAGAAGGTACGTTCATTTGCAAAGAAGACCTTGGGCTCGACACGAACGGGGAGTGCAATACGCTTACCAGAAGTGGGTTCTAATGTTGTAGCAGACATGTTGATAATAGATAGATGATAAAAAGAAATATAAAGAGAAAAGAAAAGAAAAGCAAGAGATGCGATCCAGACTGTGCAATATATAAGGTGTTGAATTCCTCTGGATTTCAATTATCTGTCTGAAGTGGAAAAACATGTACAAAAAAAAACCAAAAAAAAACCAGTAAAGCGGTTTCCTGTGTAACTTGATTTTTTTTATAAAGAAAAGGTTATATAAATATATACATATACTAAAAAAAAAAGATAGATAATAAGAATATGAATAAAATAGAAAATAGAAAATAATAATGGGAATAAATTAAGGTATAATCGAAGATCCTGTGCTGTTGCGATTATTATGTCTAGCAATATAAGAACCTTCTCCATCAATTAAAGAATGTCGAATAGAATTAATCATAATCATATCTTCTAATGTCAGATCATCTAAAGGCAAAGTAGAAATATATCGCTGAATGGATGAATTCCTTCTAGAAGGCATCCAGAAATGAATTGAACTTGAACGAAGCATCATGTTTTTACCCCTTGAATTTATGCGGTTATTTAACCTCACATGATCTAATTCAAACAGTTATTATCAGTGGAAAAACAATAATAAATAAATAGATAAATAAACAAATAATAATAAATAATACCTATGAGAACTACTTTGGAGTCAGTGACATCTATACTCTTCCTCTTTGGTGTGCTACAGTCATGTACACCAGATGTAGTGGATCTCACTCTGCTGACATGATAGGACTATATAATGTGATTAGAGTTGTTGGCCCATGCGATGTTCACAACTCCGCCATCCTAGCAACTGATCCACAAATCAAGACAAGTTACCTTTTTAGATCCGCTTGGAGGTTGATAGATAACACCAAAGTTTTCAGTCATACAGAACGGACAGGATATCGTAGAAAGTGTATTTTCAGAGGGGTTCTTTATCTGTACAAAACATTCGGTGCAGATAGGCTGGTCGCAGCAACGAGCAAAATTAATATTGGCAGGATAATACTAGTCAAGTCACATTTAACAAAAAAAAGACTATCGAAACAATTTATTGCACTTACAAGGAAGCAGATGGGACATTCTACTGCATTATTGAATAATTTCTCATACAGTTTCCTTTCACTATCTTTATAATAGTCATGGATGGTTTTACTATATATCTTTTTGGGCGTCTTTTCCGACTTCAATTCCTCCAGCGGATTAGACAGCCCTGTTGGTCAAAAGAAAAGAAAGAAAAGAGGATGCCAAAAAAGAAGGGAAAAGGTGCATATCAGAATTCCCGGCTTCCCTTTTACTGCTGTTATTTCTCTTCTCTCTTACCTTTATAGAATGGAGATATTCGCTTCGAAACAATTAAATCACGTATACGACTTAGGTCGTAATCTTCATTTTCATCATATAATCCAAGTGGCACAACTGACCCAAAATCAACGTTTTGCACCTTTTTTAACTTGGAAGAGGACACTCCCATGATTGCTATTAATAATGTGTTATTATTATTATATATTTGATTGATTGATATGAAGAAAGAGAGAAAGAAAGAGAGAAAAAAGACAGAAAGGAAATACAAATAAATAAATAATGTATTTATTCAAATGCATCATAAATCCATCATGTCAGGTGCTGCTGATGATGTGCTCATGCTTGTTTTTGCGCCAAATTTTTTTTTGTTTCAAACACTAAAAACAAAAAATACGCATTTATTACATAATAATAATAATAATAACCTATCCATTCATTCAGTAGATTCATTACCAAGTAACCTTTACTCTCTCTCTCTCTCTCTTTTGTCTAGAAAGAGATATATAAAAACGCCCCTAAAAAGAGTGCCCAGAAAATGGACCATAAAAATGGCGTTTCCCCAGAGAACAAAAGAGAACAATAGGGCGTGACTTGTATTCTACATTCATCTTTTTGTTCAAAAGACAACAATTGCTTTTTTTGACTTTTTTTTCCATATTTTCCTTTTTTTCTTTATTACTATATACTTCCATGTCAGATACAGAAGAACAGGGCTACTCTGACTACTCTGATGAGCCCTACAACTCGGATTACGACGAGTTGAAGGAAGAGCAATCCGACGAAGAGGAAGAGGAGGACGACTACAAAAAGGGTGGTTATCACCCTGTTTCAATCGGTGATCGCTTTGACAATGGAAGATATGTTGTTGTACGAAAGCTAGGTTGGGGCCATTTCTCCACAGTTTGGCTTGCATTGGATAAATCGTAAGTGACCTGCTTGTTACTTTGCTAATAGAAAAGAGTGGAACGTCAAAAATATTAAAAAACGCTTTTCTTGGGGTTCAGAACAGATTCCTATGTCGCGCTCAAGATTGTAAAGTCTTCGTCTCAATACACCGAAAGCGCCTTGGAAGAGATCAAGCTGCTAGAATGTGTTAAAAAGACGAATAGCTCCACTCCTGGATATCAGCATGTCACCCAATTACTTGACCACTTTTGGCATCAGGGTCCTAATGGAAAGCATGCGTGCATGACATTTGAGGTGCTTGGGGAATCGCTGCTTTCATTAATGAAGCGATACAACTATAAGGGTATTCCCCAGCACATTGTAAAGCGGATTTCACAGCAGGTGCTGGAGGGGTTGGACTATTTGCACAGGGAGTGTGATATCGTTCATACGGATCTGAAGCCTGAAAACGTGCTGGTTTGGATCCCTGATATTGAGGATTATTTAAAAAAGGACAATGAAGATATTCTAAAACTGATCGAGGCAAAGGGAGAGGCAGCTCCCACCACTTCCTGGCTGGATGGTGTCGACACAACTGGTATGAGTAAGGCTCGTAAAAAGAAACTCAAGAAAAAAATTAAGAAAAAGGCAATGACAGAATCTGCGCAGGAAAATGGTGTCGAGTAAGTTTTTATCACTTGTTTATCTTTATTTATTTTACGTATTCATTAAAGCAATCCCTTCTCCTTTTGCTCTCCTTTTCTTCAACAGTGCATTAGATAAGAAAATGGGAGATTTAAGCGTCTCAAAGGGAAAAAACACCAAAGTGATACAAACATCCGTTTTGGATTTCGCGACTATTGGTGCCACTGTGGATAATATTGTAGTCAAGATCGCAGATCTTGGAAATGCATGCTGGATGGACGGAGACTATACGCACATCATTCAGACAAGACAGTATCGCAGTCCCGAAGTGATTGTGGGTGCAAAGTGGACAAACGAGGCTGATATGTGGAGCATGGCTTGTATGGTGAGTTGATACATTTCATAAGTAGCTGGTGTATTTCTTTACTAAGTATAGCATTAGACCTTTGAATTATTGACAGGTGAATTTCTATTCGACCCTCGGTCCGGTTCTAAATACAATAAGGATGATGGTAAAGGCTTATTTATCTATAATTAGTAAGAAGAAGAATCAAGGACTAAACATGCTTATACATAGATCATCTCGCTCAAATGCTAGAACTACTGCGGACAGCACCGAAGATAGTGATGACTGGAGGCGAGTTCTCTCGCGAGTTCTTTGATCGAACCGGTAAACTTAAACACATTAAAAAGCTACGTTACAGAAGATTGCGTGACGTTCTTCATGATACATTTCTTGTCACACCTGAAGATGCCGATGCGATCAGTAGTTTCCTGTTACCAATGCTTGAGATGGACATGTCGAAAAGAGCACCTGCAAGTCAAATGCTTCATCATCAATGGTTAAAAGATATATAAGTAGATCAAGTGTCATATAAATTGTATAGAAGCCTTTTTTTATTGCATATATGCGTTTGCGCAAGTAATGAAAATCTAAAAATATTATAAATAAACATTTGTGCCAAGCAATACAAAAATAACAACATCTATTTTGATCTTCTCTCTTTTCTCGCTCAATATTTAATCGTTTATAAAATGCTTGAATTGGACGCCCAAGAATTGCATTATTACAAACGACAGCTTATTTCACTTCAACTAAAGCAAGAGCTTACTTGCTTTCGTGCTTCAGGACATGTTTCAAAACTCGTTGATCCATCTATCGCCAATGATGATTTCCCGCTTTTATATTATCTAGCACAGCATTTTCTTGTCAGTTTCCCGTTACTGAAAAACGCAAAAGAGAGGGACTTTTGGAATAAAGTGCAGGCTTTCATGGACGAATACAACAAACTAAAATTGAACAGTTATGTACCAAAGAGCGCCAGAGACTCACAGCATCACATCTTGCTTTATAAATTTGAGAATATGATGACAATTGCTCTCACTGCTAGCGTAAAGACTGTTCAAGGTAATGGGGAGTCTATCAAGGTGGCCCTGACTTCAGAGGATCTTGTTTCAGCATTAAAGGTAGCTCAACTCGGTGATGATGATGACGAAGAGGATGGTGATAATCAACCATTTGATATCAATATTTGTACCGTACGTGCTATCAGTGAAAAGCACACGTTACGGGATGCAACACACGCTGAATTTGTCATCTCTACGAATTTTACCAAAACATTATTCGTATCTCGACGTCATGGCCAATTTCGCCAGCTTCGGGAGGATCTCAAAAAGGCGTTTCCTACTTTGGAGCTTCCTACCATTCCCTCAAAGACACGTGATTCTTTTGCAAATCTTTATCGCGAAAAAGATCGCCTTTGCCTAAGATCGTTCCTGCATCGACTTTTGGCCTTTGACGAGGTCTGTGCAAGTGACATTTTTATATCGTTTCTTTCGGATCATCCGATAGTACTAACAGAGACCGAGAAAAAAGATGCTCAACGGAGGCTCGATCGAGATCAGGCTAGAATGGAGGAAGAGAAACGTTTTAAGGAACAGGTGGATTCAAAAATCACCGAGTTGGATGGTCTGTTATCCATGCTAAAGACAAAAATCATGAAACCAAACGGGTTAATGGAAATATTTGATATTATAAAAACAAAGGAAATAATCGAGTCTCTTCCTTCAGAATTACAAAAGGCGTTGAATTGGGGAAGTATAAAGTAAGTAAAATTAGATATAATAAATTGGATAAATCAAAATTATTTATATGATATATACAAATAAAGCTTTGCTTTCGTTCTTCATACACATTTTGTATCCTCAGATCGCTCTGCGGAAAAAATTGCCAGTCTAAAGCGAATCCATTCGCTTATTCCTTACCGCACCATTGCTCAGATGCTCAAACTTTCTAATCCATTTGCCATGGTCAAAGGTGTATTGGATTTATTTTTGGCTCAGCCTTTTGGCAGGAAAAGCCTTTTGCAAAGGTAAATATAAATCTATGTATATGCATACATGTTCAACCATTGATATACAACTTTTTTTTTATAGAATTGTACTAGTTAATATGAGCGATCAATCTAAAGAAATACAAAACGATATCGAAAAGCTTCAAGAAAAAATCAATGATCTATTTCTATGTAAAAAGGTAGAAAACACCATCAAATGCAGTATGCCTCCAGATCTTGTTTTCTCGGGAAACAACATAAAAGACACACTTGACATGCTCAAGAATTCAAGCAGTGAACCTGTGTTGACACCTCGGCAGATCAACCATCTTTCATTAGCAAACCAACCTGGCAACATGGAGACCCGTCAGTTAGTGGAGCAGATCTATGATCTATGGGTTTTATATGCTCGCAAGCAAGAGAAGGATATCTTGACGTCACTTATGTTTCAAGGCGTCACTGGCGAAATTATCAAAGATCTATTTGCCATTTTTTACACACCACTTGCCCAAGTATACAAATCGGCCAATATTGGTGATACCATTGGTCACGTTTCCGGCTTTATTGATGATCTTGTAAAGGTCATTGATGGATTGGAGAATGAAGTAAACACAACACAGCCATTTATCGATCTAGTCAAAAGACATGAGCAAGAGTTTTATTCCTTTGTACACAACGTGCATGCGCAAGACAAGACCAAGCTCTTTGATGGGTTGCTATTATATATCGATGCCATACTAAACTTTGTTGCTACCGGTTTACCTACTCGAATTGATATCGAAAGGATCACAACGGAAGCAGGAATAGACCCTGCAGAGTATCCTGCATTGAAGCAAGAAATTCAGAGTGTTTGTATGTATCACCTCGCTCGAAAAGAGCGGTATTTAGAACGAAAGCGTCAAAAGCTAATGACAACAACGACAGCAGAACCCGCTATTGAGTTTTCACCTGATAATGGCAGATTTAAAGGGGCTATAGATGACTTTAGTGAGATGGAAGACAGTGATTGGGACCAGTCAACTGATAGCTTGGCTCATGAGATGACACTAAAATCACCTACTTTAAAAATCATCCCTACCATATTACCTACTTTTGTTGAGCATATAGCTCATGTATTGAACGGACAATGATATAGCCAAGCTCATTATGTACATTACTTAAATATATATATATATATATATAGACGCTATCTGTTAAATACATGAATAAATAAAGAAAATAATTACGTATAAAACATGATTTTCTTACTGTTGTTTATTTCAGTCTTTATTGAGCCTGTACACCAAAAGTGTAATCTTGTAAATATCATATGGATATTGCTACCAAATCGGCATCGAAGGATAAAAACACTATAAGCCTGCCCCTCCTTTACAACATATCCTTATCAAATTAAATTTGAATAAAACAGTAACAACTAAAACGTTATAGTCATATGCAGCAGGAATAGAATCATTTATTTCCTTCTTGTGATGTATAATATATATGAAATGGCATATGATGGAGTAGAATAGAATAGGATATGAAGGAAATACTCGACAAGAGTTACTCTTGTTTTTCTACTAAACTCTTTAGTAATAATGATTTGAGGTGCTGCCATCTATCATTACAAAGCCTTGCAGAATGCCGACCATTGAATCGAACCTCCAGCTCATTCCATCCTCCACCGTGCAAGTGATGAAGCACATAATCCAGTAATACCATATCGTCGTCGTGTGTCCATAATTCATAACCACGTATCTCTTGATCAAATTTGGAGGGAGGCGGTAGTTTTGATGAGGTTGGCTTTTGTGGAATCTTGTAATAAAGTTAACTCGGACTCTTAAGCGCTTTTCTAAAAAGTGATTACCTCTTTGCTTGAAGTTCCTGAATGTTTTAGCTTCTCAATAGTATAGTCGATAATGTCTTTTGTGGTTACGTTAAGTTTGGGACTGGGTTTTCGTTGTTGTTGTTGTTGTTGTTTTTGTTGTGGTGTAGTTTTTGGCTCTTCTTGTTCTTCATCACTCTCAATAATGTTACCATTTTCATCATATTCTACAATCAGTTTTTGCTTAACTAGAACAAGAAGGTTTCATTTGTGTGAGATGACCACCCATTGACATTGACATAAAACAAATTGAGCTATCTTTTTTGCCTCACCTTTTTTTGGTATTTGTTTCGGTATTGACGGTGTACCAGTGCGTTGATAGTTGAGAATAATGTTACGAACGGCGGTTTTTGATAATCCTGATATGCGTGCAATATGTTTTTCTGTTGCACCGGCTTGGTGGGCGCCAATGATAAGCCATCGTTTTGATTCCGCCCCGTCTCTTACTTGTATTGATTTTGGCATTATTATAGAATAAATAAACAAAAAAAAACGTTGTTTTTAAAGAGAAAAAAAGATGTGAGAAAAGATGCCTTCCAGTTAAATAGGAGTGACTTTAATTTGTGGCCAATCAATGGAATCCTTAGTAAAAATAGCTTGCAATCTGATTGGATGGAGTCTGATTTGCTTTTTTGTACAACACACTTTGCTTGAAAGTTGTTAAACAAGTGGCTATGAAGAAGAGTAGAGGACTGTCAGTTATTGGATTGACTGATATTGTAGTCGAATTGATTAAACTAAGATCCAATGATCCTTGTGTTAAAGTAAATCATAAGCCTGCGATGCTTGATGTACAAGAAAACGAAATTGAAAGGAATTGTATAATGGGGTTCATTAAAGCTTTGGAGGTGGCCTCATACATTCATTTTGTCAATATAATGGCGGATCTGTAAGTCATCTATTACTATTATTCACAGTACAATCCAAGTAATACGCTCTTCAATTTGGGGAATGTACAGCACCTTTAAGTGGACGGATCTTTTTGGAGCCAGAAAAAAAAAAGTCTAGTCACCACAAGTGCCTTGGAGTTGTTGGACAAGGATGACAAGTACGCTTTTCTTAAACAAAGACCAGTTGGCTTCATTGTAAATCCTTGTTGGTCGAATATGT
>VCJJ01002387.1:20345-37430 GCA_024139415.1 Backusella tarrabulga | reverse complement strand
CCCAAAAAAATCCGGCGGTACGAAATTTTGGTCGGACGAAGGCGGGACGAAATACGTAGATGCTAAAAAAGGCTCTGTTCAAAAGTCAATTCATGGATTTGTATGTATGTCCATTCAACTTGAGCGCTTAACCTTAAATAGCTAAACATGCCAAAAAGGTTTTTGGGATTTTGTAAGAGGAAAGTATAATATTTCCTTATAAAAACTAAAAATGTGATACAGACTTTAGAACCAATCAGGTCTTCCTAAAGCAATGTATATCCAAATACACTTTTCCCGGTATATTTTGTCGTCAATTCCGAGTTGGCTAAAAAATAAAATATTATTTATTTCAAGCTTAAATGGTGTCAATACAGAAATAACACGCGGGTTTCCAAGAGAGTAATTTGTCGTTCAACAAGTCAATCAAAAATAAGCAGAATGTCGATGTCGTTTAAGTTTTCGAAATCAACAATATTTTAATTTTTAACTAGCGACACCTTTTTCACACTGAAAGACACCCAATTCGGAATTGACGACAAAAAACCTGAAAAGGTGTAAAAGCATTTTCTTCTTTTCCTTTTTCTTTCTTTTACCATATATTAACCTTATACTTTTTACAATATGGCTGACACAAGTCGTTATTTTGCCGATATGAATTCACCTTTTTCGTGCCTTGAGGCCAAGGCTTTCTTTGATACACTTTCTGATACTGAAAAGAAATATGCCCACTTTATGTCACGCGCATCGTTTGAGGGTACGCGTATCATTATTACTCAAACAAACCCTGGTGCACTTCCTATTTATGAGCTTATCCTGTCCTTATTTTCAAACGAGCATGGTGAAATGGTTCCGACAGAAAGTGTATTCCAGTCAAGGTAATATGAGTAGCGATGAATAAATATTAAAATTTGCATTATGATCAATTTCTAACACTAATACGTATTACGTGTACCCATTTTAGTCAGGTGTCAGAGGAGGCCTTTGAGCACTTCCTTCAATACTGTGCCCAATTCCTTGGTAATCTAAGCAATTACAAGTCTTTTGGCGATGAAAAGTTCATTCCACGCTTGTCACAGCAAGACTTTGAAAAGATTGTAAAGAACGCTGGATCGGCAAAAGCTTTACAGCTGTACGAAGAGTGTGCACAGGAGATCTATAGCGTAGACCCAGTTGCTTACAACTTGATTGGCTTCCCTGACGACGGCCACCAATCCGGTTATTATTCAAAGAACATCGTAAAGGACGATATTAAGCTCGTTCAGCAGTTCCTTGAAAAGGAAAAGATCAGTCCCCTCAACACAAGACTCTTTAAAGATGAATTAGGTAATTTCAAACTTTTGGTTGCAGCTGCAGAAGAGAAAGTGGAAACCAAGACATATTCATTGGAAAACGGATCGTCCATTGAGGTACGCTACAACGACTTTGCACCCTACATGAAAAAGGTTGCTGAAGCTATCCGTGCCGCAACTCCTTTTACCGCCAACCAAACACAAAAAGAGATGCTGGAAGCCTATAACTTGTCTTTTGAAAACGGATCAATTGAAGCACATATGGATTCTCAGAGATCATGGCTCAAGGATTTAAGCCCTCAGGTAGAAACAAATATTGGTTTTATTGAAACATATCGTGATCCCCAAGGTGTACGTGCAGAGTGGGAGGGCTTTGTATCCATGGTAAATAAGGAACAGACGCTCAAGTTTAACCGCTTGGTTGACAATGCCCCATTGTTTGTTTCGCGTTTACCCTGGTCATCCGAATTCGAGCGCGAGACATTGAACAAGCCCGATTTTACGTCATTGGAGGTGCTTGCATTTGCTACTGCAGGTGTACCTGCTGGTATCAACATTCCAAACTATAGCGATATTACTCAGATCTACGGCTCCAAAAACGTATCCCTTGGTAACGTCATTTCTGCTCAATCTCCCAACGAAAAGTACCCATTTGTTCGTGAGCAAGACCTCGATCTCTACCGCAAGTACCGTAATCCTTCCTTTGAAGTGCAGGTAGGCACTCATGAATTGGGTCATGGCACTGGTAAGCTCTTTTCAGAAGATGAGGAAGGAAAGCTGAACTTTGATCAAAAGACCCTGATCAATCCACTCACCAGCGAGCCCATCTCTACCTGGTATAAACCTGGCCAGAATTTTAACTCGGTATTTAAGAGCATTGCCTCCAGCTATGAAGAGTGCCGCGCTGAGTGCATTGCTCTTTCTTTGTCACCTCATACTGACATTTTGAAGATTTTTGAATATGAGGGTGAAGAGGCTGAAAACATTTTGTATGTTATGTATTTGAATATGGCAAGAGCCGGTCTCACTGCTCTTGAATTCTATAACCCTGATGCTAAAAAGGTAAGCTTTGATGAGGAATGCAGAGAAAAATAGCGAAACGTTGATGACTAAACATGATGGTTTTGGGTATTTTTTCGGTATAGTGGGGTCAAGCTCACATGCAGGCTCGTTATGCCATCATGAAAACAATGTTGGAGGCAGGACAAGACTTTTTGCAATTTAAACCTTGCGTCGCTGAGAATGGCCAAGAGACTTTAGAGATCCATTTGGATAAGTCCAAGATCCGTTCTGTAGGAGCACCTGCCGTATCAGAATTTTTGACCAAGCTCCAAATTTACAAGGCAACAGGGGATGAAATCAATGGCACCAAGCTCTATGCCGATGTCACCTCCGTTCCAGATGACTGGACTTCTATACGCAATATAGTCATTCGCTCCAAACAGCCTCGTAAATCATTTGTCCAGGCAAATACATTTATTGAAAACGATACTGTTGTGCTGAAGGAATACGAGGCATCTGCTGCTGGTATGATTCAAAGCTATGTTGAACGCAGAGTGTAAAAAAAAATTGGTATTATTATTTGGAGTTCTCGCTTTTTGTTTTCTCTTTCTCTTTTCTACGTTTAATAAAGAATTACAGCTTGTATTTGAAACTTGCTATTTATCATAAGGATAACGAACCAAAACCAGAGCCATGATCTGTGCGTAATGGCTACAAATTTTTGTTTTTTGATGTTGGCAATGCATAAGATTCTGTTGACAAACTTTCCTTTATTATGAATGAAGAGAGAATATAATGCCCTATGCTTGGCTTTTGTCATCAATGCAACCCATATTTACCAGATTAATCGGCTCTCTTATGATGAGTTGAAATATGAAATATGTATGTTTTAGATATACTCTGCCATTGCTATCCATGTTGATAAAAGCGAGATGTCAATTCATTTAAATGTTACACGAACTGGCTTGTGAGATATATTAGTACCAAATATCATGGATCAGACCTATAAACCATTATTTAAAAGAGCATACCCCTATCCAACATGAAAAAGAAAGGTTCCTTTCAAACACCCTTTACTTTTCTTTTCGATGGTTCTTTGGCTTAACACCTCCGATAAGAGTACCCCCACGTGATGTTGATCTATTTGGTAAGAACTAGTAAACAACCAGCTCCTTTTATTTACTAAAAGTAAGGGTCTTCAGGCAGTTTTTTTTTGTTGGGAGGAGAAAGAGGAGTACAAACCACTAAAATCACAATTAAAACCAAGTAAAACGGATTACGTAGTAATGAAGCTTGTTTAATATTATCACTCAGTCTACATTTAAACTGGGACTCTCTATTTTTCAACAAGGTGGAGATAGCGCGAAAAAAGAAATATTCAACATTGACTGACTCATACACAAGTGATTTGATTGGCTATTAGCACTACATTGATTCACCTTTTAGATATCTTATTTTTATAAGTTATTTAATAAGCATGCACGCACCCACAACACAATTATTATCGTATTTAAGATGCAAATGTGACAGCAAGCCTTGCATAAAATAAGTTTATATGAAAAAAATATACTAAACTTACTTTATTTTCAGAAACAAGAGCCTCTTTCATACTCTTTCATTGATACTTCACAATAACAGCCATTACTATCAGTGATTGCTAATATTAGCGAAACAAGACAATGCTGTATTCATTTATTTCATACTTGATAATAACAAAGAGTAATAAGCTCACTTTTTTTTAAAAAAAAAGAAAAAAAACATCCGCTCCTTAAGTAGACCCGCTTTTGGAAATACCACTTTTATTTCAGTTCAGTTTTGTCTCTCTCTTTCTCTTTCTCTTTTTTTTCTCTTTTCTTGTTTTTTTTATAATACTTATTTCTGCTTATTATCTGCTTTTGTTGAATGTATTCTTGCTTTTGCTGCTGGTAAAAATAATAATAAAAAGCCAAATAAATAAATAAATATAAAATAATAAAAAGAGACAGTTGTACAAATGGAGGTAAGAGTGAACCCACTTTAAAGCAAATTACGCGAAAGATTAAAACGAATTGCTTTTTTTTTAAAAGGAAATCGAGTCTCGAATCAAAGAAGTTCAATCCAAAATAGATCAAAACACCCATTTGAAAAAGAAGGCCATTGAACTTCGACAGATATTAAAGGATCGGAATGCCCAGCTTCAGTGTGATACACAAATAAGAGAATCGCAACGCTATATCGACTATTTCACAGAAGAGCTAAAGAGACTCCAAACCAAAGGAAGCAGAGCTTCGTTCATATTAAACAACAGTAACAGCAGTATTGCGGAACCCGACAATAATGAAGCGCTTGTACAACAGCAGTTATGTGCTGACTCACCAAGAAGTTCCTTCCACTTTGCCGCTGTGGAAGATCCAGAGGAAGATGATTTGAGAAGAAAATATACCAATTTGGGTAAACAACATATTTAGTATTCTGATGTTGTCCACAATTACTAAAACAAGCATAAATGATAGACCTTTTGGAGGCGGATACACCTATTAATAGAGCCAAAGTATCCTTGAAGCTTCACGAGCTGGAATACAAGGTTGACGTCGAGAAAAAGGTGCAGGAAGGAATTAGAAATCTACAGCTCATCTTGGAGAATTCGTCAACCACTTCCGACCGTCGAAGAAAGCTGGAGCTTCACGAGAAACAATTGGAATCGAAAGAGAAAATGTCACTTTTAAACTCGGCTGTTCGAAAATATAAAAACTTGTATTTGGGTGAAGAAGAAGACGAAACGGATCAAGAAATAGCCGCGATTGAAAAGCCCATTCTTCTTACGCAAGAGCATGAAGTGACACGGCCTGTTGGTGTGCGTCGACCCGTGACAGGTAAATTACAGCTCAAAATCGTAGAGGCACACGAGCTTGCTCATGCACCGACTCGTATGTTTCGTGACCCGCACACGGCGGTGATGGTCAAAATTGATGGCAATATTCAATGCCGCACTCGTCTGTCCAAGAACGACAAGTGGATGGATGGCTTTGAGATGCATGTTGACAAGGCTACCGAGGTCGAGTTGCTGATTTACGACCAATCAGGCGACAAGACGCTTCCCATCGGCTTGCTTTGGTTAAAAATCTCAGATATTACCGAGAATCAGCGTAAGCAAAAGCTCGAACTTTCCGACTGGGTTCCTGCTGAGGTGGCTCAGCAGGATCATGGAAAAGATGTCTTAGAGAAAATAAATACCATAACTGCACAGAAGAAAAATGGTCAGTCGGAAAGCGTGGCTGCTTGGTTTGATGTCGAACCATTGGGTAGAGTCTATCTTGATATTAATTTTGGTAAGCTTGTACTCTCACTCTATTTTATTATTATTCCTCACTCGTTTGCTGTAAAGTGCGTGAAAATGTTAAGAGACGGCCTATGGATAAATTGGGAAGAGCTGGTGCTGTGCGTGAAAGAAAAGGTGAAGTGCACGAAATGAATGGTCATCAGTTTGTTGCAAAGCGATTCTACAATATTATGAAATGTGCACTGTGTGGTGACTTTATGGCAAAATTAACTTATCAATGTGAAGGTAAACATCAGATATTTATTCAGTTAAAAAAAGAAACAGGCATTCAAATACAGCATGTGTAGACTGCGGCTTGGCATGCCATAAAAAGTGCTATGCCCATGTAGTGACTCGCTGTATTTCAAGAGGAACGCAGGTAAGTCTCGTTTGACAATGTGGAAATCACTTTTTTTTGATATATAATGGTGATAGGACCATGATGAGGATGAACTTAAGCACCATATTCCTCATCGTTTCGAGCCACTTACTATTATTGGTGCAAATTGGTGTTGTCATTGTGGTTTCATGTTGCCTCTTGGCTTCAGAGGAGCCCAGAAATGTGCTGGTAAGTTTTATTGACATAGGTGTGTATTTGATGGTTTAACTTTTTTCGTGTAAATAAAAAGAATGTGCTGTTGTATGCCATACAAAGTGTGCCAACCTTGTTCCCGATTTCTGTGGCATGACAATGGAAAAAGCAAACCTAATGCTAAGTGAAATGAAAGCAGCCAATAACAGACGCCGTACATTTCATTCCGATTCATTACTTCAGCATTCTGCCGACAATAATCAAAAACCATTCTCTTCTAGTACTTTCCTATCATCTTCACAGATATCTTCGACAATTATTTCGCCTCAGGCTTCGATATCAACTCCTGTCTCGCCTAAATTGGGTCCCACCCAATCTAATAACTCACTGTCCTTCTCACATGACACATCTTCTTTCCATACCTTGGCTAATCTCTTTAATCAGACCGGTAGTGCCATACTTGAGCCAGCCACTAAGATAGGATCGCAGTTGGTATAGTTATTTGATACAACTATTTGCTTACTATTATTTATAATCCTTATGCCTTTTTTTAGAGAACACCCGTTCAAGTTAATAGAAAGGTGGGCCTTGACGACTTTAATTTATTAGCCGTCTTGGGTAAAGGCAATTTTGGAAAGGTGATGTTGGCTGAAGAAAAATATACAAACGAACTTTACGCAATTAAAATTCTCAAAAAAAGATTTGTGCTTGATAATGACGAGGTTGAAAGGTAAGTATTTTCAAGTTGTTATATCTGCTTTTACTTATTCTCTTCTTATCTTATAGTACACAGTCTGAAAAACGAGTCTTTTTGGCAGCAAATGAGGAGCGCCATCCGTTCCTTGTCAACCTTCATTCGACATTCCAAACCGAGACACGTATCTATTTTGTGATGGAGTATGTGAGTGGCGGTGATCTGATGCTTCAAATCCAACGTGAGCAGTTCTCAGAAGCTAGAGCCAAGTTTTATGCTTGTGAAGTGTTACTTGCACTAGAATACTTTCACAAGCGTGGTATCCTTTATAGAGATCTTAAGTTGGATAACATTATGCTGTGCTTAGATGGTCATATCAAACTTGCTGATTATGGTTTGTGTAAAGAAAGTATGTATGGTAATAACACGACAAATACATTTTGTGGAACACCCGAGTTTATGGCACCAGAAATTTTACTGGAACAGAGATATGGTCGTGCGGTTGATTGGTGGGCTTTTGGTGTATTGTTATATGAAATGCTCCTCGGTCAGGTAAAAACAAGATTGAGGGTCAAGACTTGAGTAAAGTCGATATTTATGGCCTCATTTTACATAGTCACCTTTCAAAGGAGAAGATGAAGACGAAATTTTTGATGCGGTGCTTGACGATAATATCTTATATCCAATCAACATGTCAAAGAATTCTGTTTCTATTTGTGAAGCTGTAAGTAAAGCGTTATAATACAAACTAGCATTGACTCAATGGTTTATTGTTACTATCTAGCTTCTCGAACGTAATCCTGATAGACGTCTTGGTGGAGGTAAAGGGGATGCATTAGATGTTAAAAACCATCCATTCTTTTCAGGTATTAACTGGGAAGACATGTTGGCCAAGAAAATCCAGCCACCATTCTTACCTACTATTAACGGAAGAGCAGATACATCTAATTTTGACGAGGAATTTACAAGGGAAATCCCAATTCTGACTCCTGTCAATGCCATGTTAACGGGTGATGAACAGCGTGAATTCTCAAACTTTTCTTATGTAGCTAATTGGGCGATAAATGGATAAAATAAATAAATGTAAAAAATATTTTATTAATGAAAACATAGCACATAGTCTATATTCTCTTTTGAAATATGTTTGTGTTGAACATGAAAGGTGCACAAACTAAAATAGATAACGAAAAAATAATCATTAGTGTTTGAAAGTGTTCGGTACTTATGGACATGAGCGAGCCTGCAATGATGGGGCCCACGAGTATGCCTATTGAGTATGCCATATTATATAAAGCATAGACTTTATAAAAGATGGTGTCAATACAATGTTTTCTAGCTATTGTATTATACAAGTTTGCAAATATACATACCTTGCGCAAACGCTTCATTTCCCTATATTTTTTTGCATTTTATTCCATATTAATAAATGTATACATATGATTATATATAAATATATCATATATGGCTTTTACTTACAATATCATCAACTATACTAGCCATTTCAGGCATAAGAGGAGTGTGAATCAATGGATTTGAAAAACCAAATAGCAAAAGACTTGGAATCATATAGTACATTGAAGAAACTTGGATGCTTATTAAAATCGATGCAATCGACATCACAATCATACCAACACCAATGAATAACGGACGACCAAACTATATAAATGCTTGATAAAAAAATAGTGAACAAAGGTCTATAAAGCAACTTACTCGGTCTGATAAATGACCCGTGACAGGACCCAGGAAAGATGGCACAACCATTGCAATAAAAATCACTATACAAAAATGACATTGTTTTTTAATTAAACCATTTAAACGTTTGTATTCTATACTTTACTTCCGACAGCTGCGGTAGAAACGTGATACTTTTCCTGGAGATATATGGGCAGTGCAGGCTCCATACCAGCTAAAGAGCCTGATGTAACAAAACAACATAAAACACAGACCAAAATGCGCTTGTCTTTTAATAGGTCTATAAAATCTTGGTAGTAATGCTTCTTTATATTTTGCTGCTGGTGCAATAATGGATCTGACTCGTTACTCGATTTATTTTTTCTATTGTTGTTTTCACAATCTGATTCTCTGACCGTTGTTTGACTATCCCTTCTTACTTCATCCTCTGGATTTTTGGGTTCAGCTATCCAACATGTACCTACCAGTGCAAGCATGCCAAATAAAGTACACAAATAAAATGGCATATGTACCCCACCGTAATCGTATAGCACTCCACCGAGGACCGGACCAATCACAAACCCAATAGTATGAGACAGAATCACAGTTCCCATAACTGCACCCAATCTATCTACGGGGAAAACATCAGCCAACATACCCAATCCTATTGTCCTTTGTAATAAAGTGTTAGATCCAGCCAAAGTATTCTACCACTGTATATATATATATATTATTTTTGTACCATGACGCACCAGCTGATGCTCCCTGGAATAACCGAGCTACCGCAAGCACAATGTAGGTATTTGCCCATGAAAAACACAATGTCGACAGCACAATACATCCACTTCCTATAATCAGAGGATATCTTCTGTTTTTATGGCTGTCGGAAAGAATTGCAAATATAGGTGTTGCTAATAAATAACCGAAAGCTATTATAGTAATAATAATAATAATAATAATAATAATAATAATAAGATGGTAAATATACAAGGAGAATAGTATACACATGCTACTTACCAAAACAACCAAATAATATACCAATATCTTTTGCTGTACCATGCATTTTATGAATAACAATGGCCGGTAAACAAGGGATGACTGAGCCATACACCAACATGTCACTACGTAGGTTAGATTTTAGTTATCTTGATATTGATCTCAAGATATTGATATATTACGTAAATAATATAAGTGCCACTAGTACGGCAACGCTAATAGGTGATTTCCTTGCCCTTGTCCACCTAGACTGCATCACCTGTATACTTTCTGATGAATGAGTAGATAAAGAAGAGCTTGAAGAAGTATAATACATCCCTCTCTGTTTGGAGAAAAAGGAGAATAAGAAGAGAATGCTATTTAGAAACAACCAAGGTACGGACGCTTTATATTTTCTGACTATTTGTGTGTTTGTTTTTAATAATATTTAGTGAAATTAAATAGACAAGATGAAACAGACATTTAGGTTTAACATACAAGAAAGGACTTTTTATCAACATATTCCAAATAGGATTTTAAGTTTCGAAACGTCGCTCACTCTCTCTTCAATTGTATTATAGTGAATGGCCTGCATTCACCCCACTGTTATGAAGCAACTGTGGTATCAAACCTATGATATATTTAGAAAATGATAAAGAAATACGTGTATGATATATTCTAACAGTCAGTGTCCTTTTGAAACAACCCTTTATAATTCTACCTTTGTTTCTTTATGTGAGTATAAAATTATTTAAACTGAAATGGATGGGCACTGTACTGATCTTATTATACACCAATCCAATAGTCCATCCATCAAAAACACTGTTGCACCAAATTGACCAAAATTCTTTCCGGTCTGAACCAATTACGTTACTGAAAAACCTATAGAATATTTTATTTTCAATGTCAGTCTTTTTATTTGCTAGATTGTTGTGTTTTTCTTGTTATTTTCCTTTCGCTTGTGTAAATATATAAATGACAGAATCAAAACCACCAACTCGCGAAGAACGTAAACGTTGCTGGTTCCTACGCGACGAGTATTTTAAGTGTCTTGACAATTGCAACATTATAGATCCGACTATTGTTGAAAAGGATCCAAAGAAGGCAGAGAACTGTTTGACCTTCAAGAAGAACTATGAAGAAGGCTGTATGGCAAGCTGGGTAAGTAACGAGTCCACAAACATGCACATGTTTAAACTAACAGGCTCCCTTTTTAGGTCGAGTATTTTAACAAACGTCGAGTGCTTGACTTGAGACAAAAGCAGTATCTGGAGTTCTCGCAGCAACAGTCTGGAAAGTGAGAGAGGGTGTGTGTGACCGCTAAAAATCATTGTTTTAAATAAATATGTATACTTTCTTTTCTTCTTTTGTTTATTTTACTTGTTGAAATGGAGGCTCTTTTGGAAAGACACGCTCAGGAACAGAAGAACCTGACTAGCAAAATAATAGGCTTGCGTAAATCCGTCCCTAAAAGCGATAAAAGAAAGAAGAGACAGGTCAACTCTGACATTGCTGATTTGGAATACGAATTGAAAACAAGACATGAGCGCGAAATAAAAGAATTGAAAGCAAAAGAGCAAGGTGTTGATCTTGAGGACGAGCAAAACGAGGTGATTTAGACTACAGGAATATATATATAAGGGATCGAGCCTGGCTAATCAAATCCTGTTGTAGCTGGACGATGGTATTTCACTCGATCGCTTAAACGAACTTTCCGTCAAAGACGATAAAGAAGAGAATACCAAGCAAGTCGAGCAGCCAAAGTCTAAAAAGGTAAACAAGGCCAAGTTAAGGTTAGAGAAGCGCAATGCCGAAATGGAAAGAATTCGCCAAGAGGCCATGGAAGAAGCAGAGAATCAGGTTGATCAGGCTGCTGTGGAGACTGCTGAACTGACAAAGCTTTTGGCACCAATGAAGCTGAGAATTAAGGATATTACCGCTGATGGTCATTGGTAAGGATGTGCCTGCTTAATAGGAACTAGAGTCGACACTAATTTACGGATACAGTTTATACAACGCTTTTGCTGATCAATTAAGAATAAGACATGAACAGACAACTTCCTATCGTGATTTACGTAAAGCAGCAGCAGCTCATATGCGTGAAAATCCCGATGATTTTGTTCCATTTCTATATTTAGAGGATGGTGACTATAACAAGTATTGCAGTGACATTGAAAACACTGCTTGCTGGGGAGGACAGTTGGAGGTGAGTGTCTTTTGACATGGATTACGGATGATACAAATGTCATTTACGGCCATTTCAAACCATAGATTCTGGCATTGGCAAGGGCAAAGAAGGTTCCAGTTGATATCATTCAACTTGGTGGTCCTGTGATACGTATTTGCGACGACGACTATCCTGATAAAGCGGTTGTTAAGTTAGCGTAAGTAATTGATCATCATATAGTTAATAATGTTCTAAGTTACGTTGCTATAGTTACCATAAACACTTGTATTCCTTGGGAGCACATTATAACTCCTTGGTGGATCTTCCGTAAATCTCATTATTACTATTATTATTGCTATTATATAAAAGAAATAGAGCGCATAACAACTTGCATTCTGTTTAGGAGAAGCTTCGCTCAGTTTTTTAAACTTTGCTGGATTTCATGTTTAAAACTTGGTTTTAAGCTGCTTAGTTTTACACTATTCAAATAGAAAGTTGGATAATACACATATCAAATCTTGTTGTTATTCACTTTATTGCTATTTTGATCAGAATTAATTGATTTAATGGACACCTTGCACAATCCCTGGCCATGTTTGACGAATCTATTGAGAAATTGACTTAGTCCTCTTTATTTTTTTTAGCAATAATGATAAATACTTACTGCTTCATATAATTCACCATTTGATCTTTTTATTATTATTATTATTGCAAAGAAAGAATTACGACAATGCATTGTGTTGTATTGAATTCATGTATTTACCTTCTTAATGCGTCTGGGTCTTCTGCTAAGCAAGCAAAAGTAATGGCTACTCCACTAGGTAATACGGTGGCTACTGAAGAGAACATCGACATGCCCATGATAAAACATATAAAAACAATCAAAGATGTCATTCCACCCATCTCATTATATGAAGGCTTTAAAATCAAAAGGTAAATATATCCAAGAAAAGACGACAGCATTCCAACCAGCAAGGAGCCTAAAAATAAGTATATGTAATATATCGTGGAATCATAGTTTCTCATTCATTGCTACCCATAAAGAGAACACTTCCTATCAGATTATCGTTGACGAGTGCCTCCGCTCCACGTTCTTGGATCATTGACCAAGTACGCTTAGCAGAGGGGATAAATCCTTGTCCATAAATAGCCACACCGCTAAATGCATAATAATTAAACCACTCCTAATAAAAGACATGAGTCACTCAAAAGTCATATTTGAATTTGCCTATATGTGAAGCTGCTATAGTCTTACAATAATCCCCTGGATACATGAAATGATATAATCGAGGATACATAGAAAAAAGCTCAAGAGTCCATTATCAGATTGAGATCTGGCAACCTAAATAAAGTAACGGATGGTGTTGATCAATGCCACCAACAAACTACCAAAGCAAATAGACCCGAAACTAGTGGTTAAAGCCCTACGAGCACTACCCCAAATGGGGTGAGCGACCTGGCCATCCAAGAAATAGACAGTAGCAAAGACACCAGCAAGCGTAACATGCGTGACATACGATATGACTTGAGATGTCCAATAAAACGAGAATACAAGAAATATCATGATCCCTTTCAGTTTTAAGTTGCTTGTGTTTGGCTCATAATAAGTCTCGTAAATGCCCACAACTGTCAGCATAAACCAAACTGAATAAACTGTTTGAACAATCAAAGAAATAATACCAGTGATCAAAGTACTAAAATAACGGCGTGTAATAGAAGTAACGTATTTCAACATTACTTTTTTTTAAAAAGTAAACCAGTTATTAATAATGGATCAAAACATAAATTACTATTAATATCATTATTCGCCTGTAGAAAACGGTATCTTTGATCTCCAGAGCCAAAAATATATTAAATAAAGAACAGAGAAAATTGAAAACACAATTGCAGCGGAATAATAGTGTGCAGTGAAGTAGTAAATAGTGACACCAAAGTATATAATAATGCTTCCAATGAAGGTCATAAGAATCAGTGGACCAGGGATTCTATTTTACTTTTCTTGTTAAGGTGTATTTCTCTCTCTATATATATGTCGGTTTTTTTCTCTTTTAATGAAACTTACATATTGGCAATGGCAAGATAAAGAAAACTAAGTCCAAGCCCAATAATGGCAGAGAAACCAAAAACCTTAATTGTATCCTTATCCAAGGTAAGGGGACCATTAGTGGAATCTCCAATTGAATCATTGCGTTGGCTCAAATTCTTGAGTCCCACAATACTAAGGGCAATAAAAGCTACAAAATTACAAAGAAAAATAATAGTGGCCCATACATCTTTAAAGCCACTTGAAGGGCTGATTTTATCATTTTTTTATGGTTCTCCTAGTTCCGTGTACCCAGCGTTATTGACGTTTTGGTATAGCTGTTGATATTGTGGTGGAAGGGGATATATTTACTCTTCCGATGGTACACCATACGGCAGCGGAGGAGGTGGCGGGTAATAATAGTTACTATCCGTGTTTTGGTTCATGGTGAAAATGGAACAGTGATAAAAATAAGAAAAGAAAAAAGAGTACACATCAATGCCAAAAAGTTTATTTACTTATGTATAAGTTTACATACGAAACCACTTGTTTCTTCTATGTTTAAAATAGAAGTTACGCGTTTTAGCTCAATGATTGAGAAAATGATTGTTCAAACAATTCATCAAATTCCTGTAATGATATCGGAGGATCCTGATCCCAATACACCAAGGCACCCCAATCATTCATCAAGATATCTACCGGAGGGTTTTCTGTGCGTCGATTGCCTGGCGTGGTTTTCAGATAATTCTTGAGCCTTTTCTGTATCATTTTTGCAGTTGTAAAATGTCGTTTCCATATATCATGTTTTGATAGAGCATAAACCGACTGGATCTGTTTTTGCATCACCTCTCTATTTTCAGGTTCCAGCTGATATTTGAGAATAAATAAACGTGCTGCCGTCTCCAATATCGACGCCATCAGGCCCAAGGGTAATGTAGCTGTGTTTTCATGATAGTTTTTCGGCGATTGTAAAAATACCTGCATCTTTTCTATCAGCGTCAAAACTAAAGGAAAAGCGTTTGTAAGCTGTGCCACAACAGCTGGATCTGCCAAGTCCAATTCGGTAAGTATTGTGTCTTCCGGCGTTGACTTTGCGTTATTTACATTAAAGGTTAACCAGATATTTTCTTGATCGAGATAACGTATTGGCGATTCAAATAATCGGGTGGAGACGGTAAGCTTGGTTTTAATGAATTTTAGATGAATAGAATACAATTGATATACAGATTCGATGGTGTAAAGTTGAAACGGTGACCAATTTGGTGACTGGTCTTGGATGAATTCATAAAAGTTGTTGAGTACCAATTGAATCTTGGCATGAACCTGATCTTTTATGGAATAAACCATGTTGGAAAACGTCTCAGCTTCATATATTTCGGTTTGTGTTGGATAGCCAAACATGTTGTATTGTGGTTTTGGAAGGCATGCAAAGATACGGGTGGTAAAATGAATAATAACGATTTCTGCGTGATAGGCTTCGAATAAATAAGATTGAGAGGGGTAGCTATGTATATTGTTATTCGCTAAATCGAACTGAAAAGATGCTGAGTTGTGGACACTGGCTGGTGGAAATGGTTGTTTATGGCAAGTTAGAGAATCTCTAACAAACAATCCCACTAAAAAGCAATAAAGAATAAATATATGATTGTTAAATACACTCTAAAGTAACTTACACTCAATGCAACCATAAGATGTCGCTCTGAAAGCCGCCCAGTACGTCATTATTAGTTGTTCTTTGGAGATAACATCCATGTCTTCTAGTGAGCTATCAAATATTCCAAGGTCAGTTGCCATCTTGTACGACAAGGAAAGAATGGTCATTCCATGTTTTGGTAGACCAAACAGGACTTCAAAAACACCCAATATCACTGCGGCTTGATAGCTTGATAACTTTGCAGAAGTAATGCCTACTTCACCATCCTTTAATTTCTTGTCAAGCAGAATATAGGCGTAGTTTAAAAACGGGTTTCTCTTTGAGTCTTCGGATGCTTCATATAAGATGAGGGGTTTGCCTTCTAATATTTGTGATGAGTACAGAGTCGTTCCATAGATGACTGACAACAAAAAAGGGTCGGCTGTATCATTCCAGTACTCTTGCAGCAGCCTAGTCTTGTTGACAAGTATACAATAAGGCTGATACTGAAAGAAATAATCGATCAACTTGAGAGCATTATCGGTTGGTAACGAATTCAACGGATCTGAGGCTGGCATTGTTTTTTGTGAAAAATAAAAGAATCTCGTTATCGCTTCAGGTCTAATAAAACATGACAATGCGATTTCAGGGTCATGAAAGCTTTCCAATTGTATTTGTCCTATTCGCTTTATTGCAATATTTGCCATCGAAGATCCCAGCCAGGAGAATTGTTGGGCCAAGCCTGTCATTTTTATATGCCGTGGTTTTGAAATAAATTGATTGGTTCTCAGCATCTTTTCTCTCAGGGCGGAACCTCTCTGTAAATGAAGTGAAAAGATCTCTTCAATGTCCTTGTGTATCTTTAGATTAGGCTGTGGTATCAATTCTTTGTCGTTATTGCTGCTTCCATTTTGGTCGTATTCAAAAATAAACTCTCGGCAAACTAGGCTTTCATTTGCTCGACTTGACGTTCCCATAGTTACTGAAGTATGAAACACGGCGTTCTTCGGGGGTCGTCCAAATGTTCTCATTTTGGGATAAATGCACTGATTCTCTCTTGAATTTCGAACACAACGGCAACAGGGTGCTTGTCCGTCGCACTTTGCCTTCTTGGAACGACAAGGGAGACAGCTGATCTTGCGAGTGCTCCCATTGGTACCCATTCGTGATTAAAGGTAGCTTTCAAGTAAAATAAATAACAACAATAAGAATACAAAAAAAGAAAAAACTGAGAAAAAGAAAAAGCAAACTTATCAGAATCCTCTTGTATCACAAACTTTTCTCGTTCACACACACACAAACACATACACCTTTAGAGTGTGTTTAAAAAAGAAATCATTCACATGATTACTTTATTTTATCAAGACGTGTTTTTTCTTCAAGATGGAAGCTCATTCTATGTATGAAAATAGTGTTTTAAAGATATAAAGGTCATGATATGAAGGTAGCTGTTTCATCCGCAACCTCGGCTTCTAAGCCATTTCATTGGCTTAACATTTTTGACATTGTCAAAATGAACAGACACAATACGATCACTCTTTCTCCTCCATCTTGCTCTCATATCTGTATGATTAACGCTTGATAGTTACTCTTGAAATATGAGTTGAAACAAATAAAAACTAATTTACAGTTAATCAGATAGCATCCTTTTCAACTTGCCAGATACTAAAAAGGGTCGTCGTTTAGGACTAAATACCTTATTTGGGTCAGATAAAATATCTGACATTATAAAATTTTATGAAAAGATTTGCCCTGGTTGGGTTTAATAAGTGTAGCTTGTAATTAAGTAGCGAAGAGATAGCTGTGGAATATGAAAGGT
>VCJJ01002387.1:0-11455 GCA_024139415.1 Backusella tarrabulga | reverse complement strand
CTTTTTTTTTTTTTTTTGTTACAATGGACTCTCCTTCTTTTATCCAGTACTTGTACTGGCCTACATTACCTTGATAGCACTGGTGAATGGGGAAATCGTTTAGCCAACGAGCCAACAACAGGCCAGTTAAATCCAATCAAAGATAAAACTTATGACATTGTTGGTAAAGTCATTAAAGAGGTTGCAAGTTTGTTTAAAGATAGTTGGTACCATGGAGGTGGCGATGAACCAGTATACAAATGTTGGGAGCAAGATGAATCTGTACGACAATATATGAAGGATAACAATGTTACAGGGGTCGACTTATTAGGCTCATTTTTGGAGAAAGAACTGAATATGATTCGCGACTCCAAGAAAACAGCTATGTTGTGGGAAGGTAAATCAAAAGCAATATAAATTAAGGTTGTCTGAATTAATTATGTAAAAACCCTGATTTAGACGCTGCCACAAGTGATAATCTACCAATTCCAAAAGATGTTGTTCTTCAGGTATGGACCAACCCAATACATACAGCAGTAAAAAAAGGATACAAAGTGATTGCATCAAGCTATAACTTCTGGTACCTTGATTGTGGACATGGTGGCTGGGGGTAAGTTTTCCTATTTTTAAGATTTATGGCATAAAATCAATAATCTTTTGTTATTCCTAGTGGAAATGATACGTCGTACGATGAACAAGTACCACCAAAAGTAGATCCTGCAGTAACAGATATACTGGAAAAATACGAGGTTTTAGATAACTACAATCCTCAAAACTGGATGGGTCCTGGTGGTGACTGGTGCAGGTAAAATAAATAAAAAAGGCATGTTGTATATAATCATAACATTTAAACAATAATATTTTGCTATATAGTCCCTACAAGTCATGGCAAAGAGTTTACAGTTACGATATGGAATACAATCTCACTGCAAAAGAAGCAGAGAATGTGCTTGGTGGTGAAACTGCACTTTGGAGCGAGCAGTCGGATCCGGCTTCATTAGATAATAAACTTTGGTAATAAACTATAAATGGACACTGCAGTCAATTGGTCAGTACTAACGTTAATGTTAATCTTATTTTTTTTTGTTTTTACTTGGTTTCATACAACACAAATTGCCAAATATAAGGCCAAGAGCTGCTGCCGCTGCTGAAGTCATGTGGTCGGGCCGGTACGACTATAAACATAAAAGAAGAAGTATCGGTGATGCTATGGATCGAATGTTCGATTGGAGATATCGAATGGTAGCTCGAAACATTAATGCTGTAGCAATTCAGCCTTTATGGTGGTAAGCTTACATAAAACACTGTATCAATTTGATATATTATTAACATTTGGACATGACTAGTGGCCAAAACCCTCATCTTTGCGACGCTAAAAACACTGGTGACTACGTTGAATACTAAAAAAGGATACAAAAATAGATGGTTGACTCATATATTGTGTGTAATGCATTTTATCTTTTGTAAATTATACATGTTAACAATGAGCAACTCCTCAGAGACCACAATTGGATAAAAAAAACCATTAAAAATAGCTTTTTTTAAGAGGAATAAAAATAAATACCACCTTCAATCTGATACTATTTAGATAGATCACTCTTGAAAAAAAAAAGTATTCTTATATCCGAACAAATATTGTTTTTTCATCGACTTGTGTTACCTTTGACTATATAATAGTATAAGAATCCTCTAGTTAAGCTTCTGTGGCAATATCGTCCTGCTTTGGTTTCTGTACTTTCTGTGTAAACTAGCAAAATATATCCAGAAGTCAAAATTTTCTTTACAGAAATTTGAATATAGAAAGTCTTTCAAATACAATTACAACTTAGGGGCTTTCTAAAATAACTTTAAGTTTATCTGAATTACTCTCTTTCAGATCAACTAGAGTCCAGGACGTGATATCATGCAAGTCTCTAAGTTATATATTTTAAGTTTTTTTTTTCACATACACCAGATGCTGCACTTGTGATTGAGAGAGGACCATAATTCTCTGATAAAATCATCCGTATAATCTGTTATTGTTTTCTTCAAGAAAAGGGGTACTCTGTGATTGATTTGATTGAAGGAAATAAGATCAAAAGTCCTAGATTATTTATTATAATTATTCCTTTTTTAGTCACTGTAAGTATTATATTGCTAGATATACTCAGTGAGTCATTATTGTAAATAGAATGTTCATACTCGGTCCAGGTATTCTTTGGAAATTGAGAAGCAACATCTTCCATTTCTTTCTTACTCAGACACGTCAAATAATTTTGTAAAAAAAACCCCGCACTATTATTCTCAGTTTCGATTGATATATTGGGTGTTGCAAGCAAATAATTTTTTATTGAGTCATCGAGTGATTCTGAATTAAATGCTTTTCACAACATAGTGAAAGGAGCTGTAGCAAAATTTACTAAAATGTTTTCTTCTCGGAAAATACGATTTTGTAGATTAACTGCCGGCAATCTTAGAATTGCTGACATAGTGACTTTGCCACATTTCTCAACTTAAAACCATTGAAAATGGCAAATGGCAAATGGTATAAAAGAAAAAAAAATAAGAGAGGAGTAAAAAAGCATTCACGTAGTTCACATGAATATCCTGATCTTATGAGCAAGCATAAAATTAAAATAGATTATATTTATTACATAGATGTTAAATTAATACATTAGTTAAATTGGTCCAACAAATAGTTGGTAGCTTTCTCGATATCTTGATCATAACGGTTCAAAGCATCTTTCGCTGCAGCCGGATCGAATCCCATATTTACTAATTCAGCGATATGACTACCTTGAATGGTGTCGATATCAAACACAGGAGGTGCTGTTGATACATGGCTTGTCACAGGCTCTTCTACAGGAGCTGAAGCTGGCTGAGTAGATGGCATTGTTGATGGTTTTTGGGTAGTACTAGATGTCTCCTTTGCTGTACTAGTTTTGTGTACCTTGCGCTTAGATGATTCTGAACTGGTATTTTTACTGGGAGTTTTTTCTTTCTCTTCTTTTTTATTATCAGAATCTGCTCCAGAAAAGTCAAAACTACCAAAATTCTTCGCCCAGGAAACGATGTTCTTCTTACCGGGGACAATCTTCAACCCCTTTTTCTTCTTTTTCTTTTTTTCATCCCCTACAGTAGTTGACGATGCAGCCATTTTTTCTCCTTGTCTTTTGTCGTCATTCTGTTTAAGCTCAGAGGGAGTTGGTTCCTGTTCGCTTCCTCCGTTGTTGGCTGACTCTGCAAACTTTGGGTCCGAGAAGTATGTTTCAAATTCATCTTCAGTGGTAGCTGTAGTGGGTGCTCTCTGAGAAGATTTTTCATTCTTTTTCGAATCAGTTACACTATGAACATTAGAGGTAGATGATGAGTTGAATGACGATACTGTCGATACTGTCGATACTGCTGTTGCTTCTGATGCTGCTGCTGCTGCTGCTGCTGCAATCTCTCGCTTTACCTTTCTTGATTGAGGAGGAGGAGGAGGAGGGGTTTTGGTACTAGGTGTAGATTTTATATTTATCGTCGAAAATGGATTTTCAATGTCAAGTTGAGGCGCTTCCGTATTAAAACTACCGAATAGTGCATCAAATGGAGAAATATTATCCTGTTGTTCGTCCTTTTTAGCAACCTTATCGACATCTGAAGACGGTTTTTTGGAAACTAAATTATTGTAGGTTGATGCGGACGTAGGTGTGGAGTTGGTTGTAGGATGCTGAATCATAACAAATTCATTTTCATCAGACGACCCTTCATTTTTAGGTGTTGAAGATGTGGTTTCAACAGCATCAAAAAAATTATCAGAAATATTTCCATCATCATCTTCAGTTGTTGCAGAGTGATTCTTGACCACATTATCTTGATGGGAGTTTGAGCCCAAAGCATGCTGCGAAGAAAATATATCATTAGCATTTATATACATATATAATTAAATTTACACAAAGGGGTATATACCTCATTAGCAGAGATAACAACTCCCTGTCCTGGAGCCACCTCTCTAGCAATACTCCCTGTCGGGACTTTAGATTCTTCTTGGGTAAGCTGTTGTTTTTCTGTGGTACTTGTTGCCAATTGTTCTTCAGTAGTTGATCGAACTTCCTCAATAAATTCTGGTAATGCTATATCCACTGATCTTTCAGCTCTACTACTTTGTATTTCTTCTGATCGAGTTGCTTCGTTAACATTATCTTCTTTATCATCTTCACTCAACATTTGAGGAAGAATTCCAGCGTTAAGGCCCTCACCATCCTTCTTTAGGCACTCTTCTTTCTCTGGCTTTTGGCGTTCTTCTTCTTTCTGTAAACTCTCTTCTTCTGCTAAACGAGCTACTTCCTCTTTCTTTACGCGTTCTGCTTCTTCTCTCTTCAAGAACTCTTCTTTTTCTTTCTGTAAATGCTCCTCCTCCGCTAAACGATTTGCTTCTTCTTTCTGTAAACGTTCTTCTTCTGCTAAGCGATCTGTTTCTTCTTTCTGTAAACGCTCCTCTTCTGCTAAGCGATCTGTTTCTTCTTTCTGTAGACGCTTCTCCTTTGCTAAACGGACTGCTTCTTCTTTCTGTAAACGCTCCTCCTCTGCTAAATGGATTGCTTCTTCTTTCTGTAGACGCTCCTCCTCTGCTAAATGGGCAGTTTCCTCTTCTGCTAAACGATCTGCTTCTTCTTTCTGTAGACGCTCCTCCTTTGCTAAACGGGCAGTTCCCTCTTCCTTCTTCAAGCGCCCTTCTTCTTCTTCTTCTTCTTTCTTCAAGCGTTCCTCTTCTTCCTCCTTCAGGCGCTCTTCTTCTTCTTTCTTCAGGCGCTCCTCTTCTTCTTTCTTCGAGCGTTCCTCTTCTTCTTTCTTCGAGCGTTCCTCTTCTTCTTTCTTCAAGCGTTCCTCTTCTTCTTTCTTCAAGCGTTCCTTTTCTTCTTTCTTCAAGAGTTCATCTTCTTCTTTCTTCAGACGCTCCTCTTCTTCTTTCTTCAAGCGTTCCTCTTCTTCCTTCTTCAAGCGTTCCTCTTCTTCCTTCTTCAGGCGCTCTTCTTCCTCTTTCTTCAAGCGTTCCTCTTCTTCTTTCTTCAAGCGTTCCTCTTCTTCCTTCTTCAGGCGCTCTTCTTCCTCTTTCTTCAAGCGTTCCTCTTCTTCTTTCTTCAAGCGTTCCTCTTCTTCCTTCTTCAAGAGTTCATCTTCTTCTTTCTTCAGACGCTCCTCTTCTTCTTTCTTCAAGCGTTCCTCTTCTTCCTTCTTCAGGCGCTCTTCTTCCTCTTTCTTCAAGCGTTCCTCTTCTTCTTTCTTCAAGCGTCCCTCTTCTTCTTTCTTCAAGCGTTCCTCTTCTTCTTTCTTCAAGCGTTCCTCTTCTTCTTTCTTCAAGCGTTCCTCTTCTTCCTTCTTCAAGCGTTCCTCTTCTTCCTCTTTCTTCAAGCGTTCCCCTTCTTCTTTCTTCAAGCGTTCCTCTTCTTCCTTCTTCAGGCGCTCTTCTTCCTCTTTCTTCAAGCGTTCCTCTTCTTCTTTCTTCAAGCGTTCCTCTTCTTCTTTCTTTAGACGCTCTTCCTCTTCTCTCTTCAAACGTTCCTCTTCTTCCTTCTTCAAGCGTTCCTCTTCTTCTTTCTTTAGACGCTCCTCCTCTTCTCTCTTCAAACGTTCTTCCTCTGCCAAGCGGGCTGCTTCAGCTGCTGCTGCTCGTCTAGCTGCTGCTGCTTCTTGCTTCTTTTTGTGCAAAGCATGTAACTCATCCAGCTCTTTGGTGTAACGATTAGATTCCATTTGAACATTGTGCACGCTTCGTCTGAGCTTTTCGTTTTCAGCCAAGCCGGCCTTTAATTCATCCGCAAGTTTTTGCACTTCTTGCTTGACCAATTCAAGGTTTTTCTCTTCGTCTTCATTAGCTTGTTTTGTAGCATTCCATGATGTACTTTCGGTGTCAATGGTTTCTTTTATACCATCAATTTCTCTTTCTTTTTCTTGAATTGAGTTCTTTAAAGTATCCAGATCGGTTTGGGTGTCGGATTTGTTTTTTTTAAGAGTGCTTAAAGATTCTTTATAGAACTTTTGTTGAGCCTGAATGTCATGGGAAGCTTTTTTGGTGCTGGCTATTTGATTTTGCAAAAGATTTACATCGTTTGTTTGTTTTGTCAATTGTTCATCATCCTCGCCTAATAAGTCATGCTCTGGTACAGCTGCTGAAAAAAAGATGTTATTTTCAAATTTGTCATTGTTATACATGTTTTAAAAATTACCTCGTTGTTGATTTCCAAATTGAACGGGCGAGAATCCAACATTATGGGGAGGAGGAGGCATTAATCTAGGAGGTAAGGCGTCTGGCAAATGCTCTCCGCGTATACGTGAATGGATTAAATGTATAGATACAGCAAATTCATTGGAGTTCAGCGTATTTGACTTTCGAACATCTGCCAATTTAAATATTTTATTGAGTTCAAGCTCGCTTAACTCAGAGTTCTTGAAGAATTTGATAGCATCAGTGTATGGAATTATTCCCTGCCTTTGCTTGTCAATGCTTGAAAAGAAGGTGTCATATTTTGCCTTTTCAGCTGCTGTGACATCCCATTGAACTCGGGTGGGTGGTGAGCTTCCAAATGCCATATCGCCAATGGAATCAATAGTCTTGGCTCGTGATTGGAGTAAAGGGGACATAGCACGTGGTGAAGCGATAGCGACGGTAGAAGCTGGATTGGCTGATAAGTAAATTTCGTTAGGAAGCACAGAAGGCAGTGACTCGATTGATTTATCCATGGAGTGTGCAACATAATACATTGCTATTACGAACTCTGTTTCATTCAATGAGTCTGTTCCCCTAATGTTTGATAAATTCCTAGAAGGTTCTTGACAGTTAAAATTCGGTTAAGCTCGACATTATTGTTTACTGCCTTACCAAATTTGGGCCAGTTTCTCATTTGGTAATTTAGACTTGCTTAACAAACTTTGAACTGCCTGAGCACTTAGCCCATTAGCACCAGGCTTTTGAGCTTGATAAATTGACTGATACTTCTGGCGCTCAGCTAGTGCGATGGCCGCAGCAGGTTTACTCGATTCAACACCTTGGATACGAGGAAGAGGTATGGCTAATACCTTCGAATTAGTATATATGTTGCTCTTGCTTTTTATATTTCATTTTGGTTTTACCGGTTGAAAATAAAGGTTCGGTTGCACTGATATGATTTTGGGCGCAAGAGATTAATTTCAGAGCTCTTGGAAAAGTATCCATGGTAAGATAACCAAGGTTATCTTCGTCTGCTGTATCCCAAATCTATCGAAAAAAAAGACGTCAAGACTAATTTATATCACTATCTTCATTCGTTATTTGTTATCTTGGTTTTACCTGCGATAAAATTTCGTTTGAAAGTCCAGTTTTTGCAAAAAACTGAACTGCTTCTGGACCGGTTACTCTATCAGACTGTGACTTTTTCGCAACATTAAAAAGGTGATTGTAGAACTGGACCTCATTGTGAGTCAAATATGACTTCCACGAGGAATGGCTACCCATTGTTAGGTTTTGAATTATATTAATGAGAAAGTTAGAGAATAAAGTAGAATAATTATTAAAACAAAATAAGGTAAAGTGGAAAAACAAAACACCGCCGGATTGCTTTAAGGGAACTTTGTTTCAGTCACAACACAAGGGATTTTCCTGGCTCACATGATTACCTTGCTCAAGGCAGCGTAAAAAACATTTAAAATACTTTATACTTTTATGATGTTGAGTCAGTTATATCGTTTAATATTACTAAATTTATGGTCATTAGCACTGCTCAAGCCTTTGAAGTTAGAACAGTAGTAATTGAAATGAAAATATGCAGCATTGAAAATGGTGAGCTACAATATTCTGAGTTCATCTGACCCTTTTCCTTCCATTTTTGAACAATGACACAGATATCTAAAGAAAAAGAAGAAATAAGTCATGTTCATTATTAAAATATCTTTATCAAAGGTATATCACAGTTTTATAGCGGTCACAAATTTACAAAGACTTGATCACTTTATTATATTATTATATTGTGAAGTAAATCCATTGAAAAAAAAAAAGGAATGGTCACCATTCTTATATTTATTTATTTATAAATGTATTAAATTAATGATGGTAAAACTCTAATACGGCCTTATTTTTCTTGGTAATAAATCCTTTGACACTATCAACATTTATTGCGTCGATTGGGCCATTTATGGCTTGGTCAAAGGTAGCAGAGAGATCTAATTCAACATGCTCTGTTTCATATCCTGGCGGGTAAAAGTATTTTTTGATATAATCATAACCAAGATCATTAGTATTGACAATATCTTCTAAGCTAATTTGTGGTAAACTTCCAACACGTTCCAAGGTTTCATCCCATTCCACATCTTCACGAATCATGTCTGCCACGGTGTCAATTCTTGGTATTATTATCGATGGATGGACCAATTCTGTTGCCAATTTTAATATTGTTTGCTGGTATTTTTCGGCAATATCAGGATTTGAGAATAGTTTTCTGGTTAAAGGACGGAAGTAGAAGCCTGGATGATCAGCATAATTACCACTAAGCATCAATCCTATATTGAACATTGAAATTCCCAAATTTGTGTCGAAATCATAAGATAAGTAAACCATTCTTCCAGATCTTTCGGGATCAGCGTACAAGAAATAGTTGTTTCCGATAGCCATGAAGGAATCAGAGTTGCCTAACAGATCTTCGAGTGCCATACTATTTTTTTTTTGAATGGTTATAATAAAAAGAGTTAGCTATCAATCCCTGAAGCCTATTAGACCTTTTTTATAGTAAATTACTTACTTGCGCATAAATCCATTAGTTTCAAAATACTTTTCCCACTCTTCTAAAGGAGTTGTTTCTGTAGCTTGATCCACGAATCTTGTGAAGTCTTTTAAGGCAGTGAAGTCTTCCTCGGTATGTCCTTTTTTGCCTGGTACATATTTGTATTGACCCAATTCATACTTTGTCAAATTTTCACCCAAATACTTCAAGTCTGAAATGATGAACTCCTTTTGCGTTAACTCTGCGAATGTACCTTCATACATATCTCCAGATAGATAGGTTTCATCCCCATTTGCAAACTCATTTGCTACCCAAGGATCATGAAAGGAGTCAAGAAGTCCGTAAAGACCAGTAGGCTTGTTATTTATGAAAACTCTAAAAAAGATGGATGGCATTAATGTTATTTATTTCTCCTAAATAGAATCTTTCAATTTACCTGACATAAGAATACCCATTTGTTGGTAATCCAGCAGCATTTAAACATGAAACATAAAGGCCTTCACGAAGATAAGAAGGTTCAAATACCAATGATCGAAGCATAAAGTTCTTGTATCCATACAAAGAAGTATCATTTTTGTCGTCAAATTTCAACGTATACGATAATTTAGGAGTGTATCTTGTACTGCGGCCTGACACAGAAACTTTGACATTTTCAAAACTTTGTACATTTTCTAACCTAGATGTTTCATAATTTATTTTGTTAGATTTTAGCTGCATAAATTTCAAAGCATGGTGAAATTTACCCTATGTAGTCCATGTTTAGTTTAACTTTAATATCGTCCAATTGGTTATTGTGTAATTTATCCACTTCATCTTGCTCTCCCCATAAATGAATGGTTGCAATCTGTCCATCTCTATGAAGATCAGATTTGATCTTATTGATGATGGGTAATGGAGGGTAAACTTGAGGCAAAGGTGATATATCGTAGGTATTTTTAGAGCGGTTGAAAAACTCGTTTACAGTGTTTTCAGAAACAGGGTCGCGTAGAAATGGTTCTGATGTTCTGAGCTCGTCATTGTTAAAGATAGCATATTGATAACCATATTTAGCAGGAGGGGCTTCTCCTTTGAAAAGGATACCTGAACTGGATTGAAGCGGGAAGCTCACATTATCGACAATAACGGAAAGTGACATATTTGACTCCGGAAGAGAGGCCACTACGTTGTAAGTGATGTTTCCAGGTAAAGACCATGAAAATAACGTAAAAGGTATCTGTAAATAAGCTTATTTTATTTTGATTAACTACTTTTAACTTTATATAAATATTAGAGTTTGCCATACTTAAGTTGTTGAACCACATTAAGATCACTTTAGATAAACTTTTGAATTGGAGAAAAAAAACGAAAAACCGGATCAACCACACCTTATTTATGTAGCCTCCTGATTTTGAAACAATTTACCGCAGCAAAAAAAATCGCTTTTTTAAAACACCTGTTGCTGCGGTCACTCGTGCAATATATACAATAATATCAACAATACATATCTTCTCTCCTCCTATAGCCTCATCTTCAATACTTACATTTAAATACATGATGCATGGAATATAATTTGAAAGAAATCATTTTATTAGCCTAATTTTCAATATTGCAATTCAACTGAGTCATGTTTTAGTTTTTATCAAAGACATCAGCTTTGAGCATGCATTGATCTTGTTATTGTTAGAATTTTTTTTATCACTGGATCTTATTACATGATATCACATTGTCTAGATTAAAAATAGCCCATTGAATATAAAACACCATTTTACATCAGTTGTACTGTCCTGCAAAGATCCTGGAATACCCTCAAAGTTATAAATAACGGGTCTCTTGGGGATGGAACAGACCCCATAAGAAATTTTTAATAGAGGATAAGACAAAAAATTATTATGGGATGGGACATGTTTTTTTTATGGAGTTACTTTATTGATAAGTGTAAAAGATATATAACACTAATCTGTTTGTATCGTTTCTTTCTTCTCCTGTCGATTGCGAATGCATGGTCTTAATTTTGGGGAGCTGACCATAATAGTTCCATGTTTGCTGAAATAAGTCAGAATATTCTGGATTGATGTCAAAGTAAAATCTTTGAACAGTTTGAAATTGAGTTTGTAAATGATTGAAGTCAACAGCTAACCAATGAATGTTGCTTTTGTTTTGAATTATATACGTTCTACATCTTATCTTGAGTTTTACTGGTACTCGAGCAGGCAAAAACGTAAAAAGAGGACTACCAGATGGACTTGGGTATCGAAAAACTAAGGGGATGGAATAAAAGTTTCTTATGGGATGTCACAATTTTAAACCTCCGGTTTGGGTCGGGTCTGTTCCATTCCCTAAGATTTGGGACAAATAACACACACACTTGACTGAATGGATGGATAAGAGTACATGATGTCTTGATTTCAAGAAACGTGATAAATTTTGAATAGTTTAATTTATGTAAACACCATTACACTATATGAATAAAAATAAAGATAGCAACAACTGTGCAAATTATAGAATCGCTTATTCAAATACATATTCTAGAACAACACATTTACATATTACTGTTTTTTCAAGAAATTGGGAAAAAAATACAAATTAATGAGAAAAGAGAGAAAAAATAAATAATAAATGAGAAAAATAAAGAGAATAATTGAGAAAAATAAGGAGAATAATTAGTAATCATAAAACCAATAGAAATAAGTAAAGTGATATCTTACCGTCATTGGATTAGTATCAACATAAGTTCGTATGACATAAGTAAAAATACATGTCAGATATTAGGAGATGCCAAGGTG
>VCJJ01002384.1:4145-16861 GCA_024139415.1 Backusella tarrabulga | reverse complement strand
GTCTACATACATGAAACATATGCTTGTAAATATACCTTTCCTTTCCTTTGACCATGAATAACAAATACCAACCTGTAATAATAAGCATAAGCAAATATCTCCTCCTCTAGACGAACAACAACGACTACTTTAGGACCGTATAGAAGTGAACGCGAAGAAAAAGAAGAAAAAAAAAAGGAAAAAAAACGCGTCGTTTTATATCGCGTTAAAAAAGGGATCGCTGATCTAACCAGCGAAAGACAAAATGATGTGCTCAATGATTCTTGCATTTTGCTTTACCAATAAAAGAAATGAGAGAAAAAAAATACTTATACCAGACAGGAAAAAGGAAGCCGTGAAGTGATACTCACTCAGTGTATTCTATCGATATAAGTATATTCGTATCTTTCACGTTATTCTAATGTAACCTGCACTTCTGTTGCTCTTTTTGATATTGATTTTTTTTTTGTTTATTTTCATAAATTCATGCAAAAAAGGCAAATTGGAAGCTCATCAATTGATCCACTTTAAAAGTGATAGATACCCACATACTACGAAGGGGTTAAACAGGAATGAAATGGGATAAAATAATACACGCAAGAAATACTCTTACATTACTATTACACAAGAGTAATGTTTATTAAAATAAGCAAGTTAATCGGTTTATTACATAAAATGTTTTGAATATCAGCATGGATGCCATACTTAGTTATTTATGTACTTTTTTTTAGGATTAAAGCAAGGTAAGGTTTTGTTTTTATACATTTGGCTATATCCTGATAATCCAAGGAAAACCAGAAAAAAAGAAACCTATTTATTTACTTGGGACATCCTAGTTATATATACGAGATAAAATAGGAATATACTGAAAAGACGAAATCGGTATCCTTGTCAAGTAAGAGAACCATTGTGATAGTCCTATTTTTTTTTTAAAAAAAAGAGAAAAACTAGACTTTACCAAACTTGTTCAGCGAAAAAGGCAGGTAAAGGCCATAAAAAAACTAGTAATGTTCTGTGGGCTACCTGAGACATTACCATATATGACGTTTTGGCCAGCTCCCTGATTGGCTGTGTTGTTTGAAATTCATAATAATTACTACATACTGAACAGACAGATCAAAGATACCATACTACTGAAGTAGAAACGAAAACACGGTTTATGATTGTATGCCAATATATATTAATGTAGGAGACGAGAATATGACTAAGTAATGAGGGGTTACCCTTGACATGTTTTTGCATATACATTTGCATAATCCAACTGTTTTGATATTCTTCTAGCACATACAGATTTTGGATTTAGCCAATAACAGTATGAGTTTTTATTTAATTCGAAGAAACGTTTTTTTAAAAAAAAGACATTTAAATCCCTCTCTTATTGAGAATGTATAATTCCTATTTTTTATGCGCCCTATCGTTTTATCATGCAAGGTCGGTGTTGATCATAGAAAATTGGGAAATTCAATGGCTGAATATACGCCTCCAGTTATTCCTTATTCTGAAATAGGTGCTACTACTACTGGTAATATTATAGCTCAAGCCGGAGATGGTGTTGCGATCATGGACAATGCAATTGGACTCGTAGATTATGCCATAGTTGTTACACATTTGTAAAAGTATAGTATTTCCATATCATGTTGTGATATAAGCCCAACTCAACTTTTTTTTTAAATACTTTTACACCATAAACATGTAGTCATCATTGACTTCATTAACAATGGATTTATTCTTTTTTTCTTTATTTATTAATTAAGCATAATTTTATTTACATTATTGTTCATATAATAAAATCTTCTTGGAAAATAAAACAAGATTTTTCAAAGCAGTTACATTACTGTGTACTAAATAGCCTGATGTGTATATTTTTATTTTTAATAAAAAGTATTGTAGTTGTTACACTGAACACTGATTCTGGATTTGAGATTACTGTAGCGTTTTTTAAATCCCTTAAAAAATACTATTGGTATACTTGTGCATAATCAAGGTCTGTTTTGATGGTAATAGCTTCACTAAAGCTTACATACGGGTATATATATTTATCTTATTACATACTATGCTCCAATTCCAAATCCAAAATTTATACTCAGTTAAACTACGAGAACTGTAGCGCGACAACAATAATACTTTTTATTAAAAATAAAAATATACACATCAGGCTATTTAGTACACAGTAATGTAACTGCTTTGAAAAATCTTGTTTTATTTTCCAAGAAGATTTTATTATATGAACAATAATGTAAATAAAATTATGCTTAATTAATAAATAAAGAAAAAAAGAATAAATCCATTGTTAATGAAGTCAATGATGACTACATGTTTATGGTGTAAAAATATTTAAAAAAAAGTTGAGTTGGGCTTATATCTACCTATTTCATTTCCAACAGGTGTGGTATATGTGCTTTGAGAGATAACAGCTAAAATAATAGCAACAAGAATGGAAGAGCGCAAGAAAAGAAAAGTGAGGTGTTTTCTGTCCTTTTATAGTTTTTCTTTTACCCCCTTTTTGAATGGATACTGAGCTAAAATCACGGGTGGAGGAGGATAAGGCTTCTGCAAATCAAGCAGTATTGGGTTTCTCAATTTTCTATGATCAACACCGATCTTGCATGATAAATGTTTTTTTTTAAACTTTTCTTCAACAGAAAATTTGGTAGGATTGAATAAAAACTCTTACTGTTATTGGCCAAACCCAAAATTTGTATATGCTAAAAGATTATCAAAACAATTGGATAGTACAGAAAATGAGTACTGAAATACAAATCAAAATCCAAAACCGAGTACATTAATAAAACTACTAAAAACAAGGAAATAGGAGAAGAGGGTAATATGATCAAATGACCAATATTATGGGGTACATTCATAAACTAAATTATTGGTATATATGATACCAATTACTGTAATATCTTGTACGAATCTTGAATGAAAGGTGAAAATGTTCTTTTTAATAATTATAATAACCAAATGTTTATTTTTCATTTCACGATTTTAAATAAATGAATGATACATCTCCCCATATTTAAAAATGAAGTAGAGAGAAGATAGGCAATTTTACTGCTGCTCTTGTTTGGCCTTTTTCTTCTCGGCAAGATCTTGCTTTCGTGATTTTCCATTAGGATCATAGCGAGGTTTTTCAGCCTATTTTTTTTTTTGAAAGGAAGAGACGATTAAGTAATCTACGATTGTTACAATATATGTTAAAACTTACAGTAGGTGTAACTCTCCATCCATGACGTCTTCCTTCTCCAAAGTAATCAATAATAGCACAATGGAAAGTACATCTGTTGTCCCAGACAGCAATGGTATCTTCAGTCCACTTGAAACGAATTTGGAAATCGTGACCACCGCTTATCTAATACGAATAGTGTGTTATTGATTTTATATATTATGGTGTTTGTTAAAGAAACTTACATGTTTGAATAAAAATTCGAGTATAACATCAGACTCACCACTCGATAAACCAATAATCTGCTTGGTAAAACCTGGTTGAACAAACAAACCTTTCCAACCAGTGAGAGGATGAACACGAATAATAGGATGTACAGATTCAACGAAATCACGGCGAATAAAGGTACCAGATTTCTTCACTCTGTCAGTATGAATTTGGCCGGTGTGGATAGCTTCCAATCCCTCAAGGAACTTTTGCATGGGTGCAGATAACCTATCATAGGCTTCATAAGCAGATGCCCATAATGTGTCTCCACCAACACCGGGGAGTGTGTCAAGCTTCAAGAAAGTTAAGCCAGCAGGTTGTTCCTCGAAGGTAATATCACTGTGCCAACCTATATTGTTCACAAATATTAGTTTCTAGGTGAGATAAGAAAATGAATATTGAGAACGTACCCTGATAGGCTGGTCTTCCTCCAAAATGTTGGCGGACTTCAGCACTATAAATCAAAAAGTAATAAGTAAATGTCATAAAAAAGAGTAGAAAAAAAAAAGTTATATTACTTTGTCTCATCATAGTAAATAGGCATAAGCTCAGGAAGATTGGGAGGGTGGCCGTTGGTATTATGAATATGACTAAAAAAGGTGTTTTTTAAAATAAAAATAAAAATTAGTACGACAACAAACTACCCTATATTTTTAAATACTAACAGACGACCTATGAAAAAGGTGTTAATATTTGTTCATTTATATATAAAGCCTTTATAAAGCTTACCAAAATATCTTCCAAACTCAAGGGCTTGGTAGGGGTCAAGATCTTGATTGGGGAAAAATACAACACCGCGCTCGGCAGCCAATAATGCCAAATCGTTCTTTTGCTGATCTGTCATTTGAGAGAGCTGGATACCACGAATTTCGGTTCCCAAAACTGGGGTCAGATCAGTCACCTTCTCGGCATTATCAAAGAGAGACTTCTTTTCAGGATCAGCAAGACGACCGGGATCTTCATGCTCAAAAGGTTCAAGAGGGGGATACTAGAGCAAACAAATTAGGGAAAAAAAAAGCATATATTTTATTGATTTACTTACTTTCTTTTCTGGAAAGACTTGATAACGACCAACTTCTCGGGCAAGCTTTTTCAAATCCAATTTTTCAAATTGCTGAGTAGCATCATCTACAGTGGTAGTGTTTGGAGCCATATTTGTTATAAATATTTATTCCTTTAATAAAGTTATAATAAAAAAAGATTGAAAATGTTTTGCATGGATCTTATTTAAATACTTTCTGCACAGGTATATTTTTTTTTCGCACCGTACTACGTTAGATATCTAATTTGGTGGAATCTTCCGTTACAATCGGTCACGGCAACTGAACCCTTTTGAGGTGCCATAAATTACGAATAATGCATCACTAAGCAAAAATATTTATTGGTAAATTGTTTCTCCTTTTGCCTTTAACTATACTGATCAAACAAAAAGTCATATACAGTTTTACCCACATTGTGGAGAACTGGTCTGTAAATTTTACCCACACTGTGGTAAACTGATTTGTAAATTTTACCCACACTGTGGTAAACTGATTTGTAAATTTTACCCACATTATGGTGAGCTGATCTGTAAATTTTATCTTGAACTATGAGTTTATTCTATATTAATCTAAATGTTTGTTGTTTTGATATAAGCTCTAATTGGTATAAGTATTAATACCTCAGATTAGATAATACAATCATTTCATGTATTTATTTACCTGACCTACATATCGGTAGATATATAATAAATTATGACCGATGGTATATTGATTTATTGTCCTTTAAAATAGACAATTGGAACTGTTTAAAAATGTGCACACCAAAAAGGCAATGATGTCCATTGTACGACAATAAGTTATACGCCATCCTTAATTGATATTGCATAGCTTTTTGCCCTTTTTTTCGGCCCATATCAATCTACTGATTGCAAGCACGCATTGATTTGCAAAAATCTCGAAATATTTAAAATTCTTTATTTAGAATTTGAAGAATATAATAAAGTATGGATTTATTCAAATTAAATTTGATAAAAGTAAGTTTGAAAGAAGTAACTTTGTGATGGGAAAAAATATAAAAAGAAATCTTTAGTCTTTGGATTCTTGGTTCTGGAGACTTTCCTTTCTAGATTTACTCTCAGGCTCATACACAGGTCTCTCAGCCTATTAAAAAAAATACAATTTTTAGTAATCGATAGTATTATGCATTAAGCTACCTTTAGTTACCTGAGTAGTGATTCTCCAACCATGGCGTTTTCCAAAGTCGTTATAATCAAAAATAGCCGCGTGGCTCGTCACCCTGTTGTCCCAAACGGCAACAGCGTCTTCCGTCCACTTGAATCGGACGTGGAAGTCATAACCACCTGCAAGATGATCAAATAAGAGCTTTAAAAGGGCATCCGACTCATGTCGGCTTAGTCCAACAATGCGGCGAGTAAAACCAGGCTGGACCCAGAGAGCCTTCCATCCTGTTACGGGGTGAGTTCTAACCAAGGGATGGATATGCTCAGTGTCTTGACGACGAATAGTATGTCCTTGAGCTTTTGCACCTTCAGCTTGTTCTTTTCCGGAGTGTACCGCTTCGAGATTTTCAATCGTTTTTTTAATCTCTGGCGAGAGTTTATCATAGGCAGCGTAGCTTGAAGCCCAAAGTGTGTCGCCTCCCGAGCCTCCAGGGAGGGTATCAATCTTTAAAAATGTAAAGCCTGGGGGCTGAAGTTCGTAGCTGACATCGCTGTGCCAACCTAATAAATAAACATGAACGTAAACTAAATATCCATGTAATTGTTTTTAAAGTTTATCATACCATCGCTGCCTCTAGCAAAAAAGTGCTTGTACTGAGGATCAATGGGAATACTATGTAAACAAAGTAATTGATTATTTGGTTTTTATATTTTTTGTGATACAAACAATTTTAAAACCTACTCTTTTCCATAGTAAATTGGTAGAATTTCAGGTAATCCTGGTGGATGTCCACCGACATTATGCACATGGCTGTATAAATAAACAAAAAATATCAATAAAAGTTTTAAAGAGACATTTCATGAGGTCTATGTAAACGTGGAAACAATGAACTTACAGAGGACCATAGTGGCTTCCAAGTTCACGACCTTGATAGGGATTGATGTCCTGATCTCTAAAGAACACAACACCACGTTCAGCAATTAACAAAGCCAAGTCGTCCTTTTGCTGATGGGTCAATTGAGATAACTGTAAACCATGGATTTCAGTTCCAATGCTGGGTGTCAAATCAAATATTTTCTCAGCATTATCAAAAAGAGAACGCTTCTTAGGATCAGCGCGATGACCGGGATCCTTATGCTCAAATACTTCGAGCTCAGGATACTGTAAATTCATATAAATCAATATGGAGAAGTCAATAAATAAATAAAGATTCTACTTTGATACCCTTTATTTTTTTTTAACTTACAGTTTTCTCGGGAAATTGGAGGTAGTAACCTTCATGCGCAAGCTTTTTAATATCCACCTTTTCTTGGATGTTTCCTTGGAGAATAGTGTCTACTTGTTGAGGAGGTGCCATATTTTTGTTTTTGTTGATGATGAATATAATTTTTCAAAAAGAAAAGCATCTTTTGTTATGGGCCCTTTTATATATTTTCTTTTCCCACTCCCCTGTAGTAAATCCAAAAGATTCTCATGATAATACAATATATATTGGATCATTTTTGATTGTTAGCATACCATTTTCAAATCATTGATTGCATTTCGATCACAAAATCAGGCCCACTGATAATAAATTAGGAAAAGATCTCGATAGCGATGCTGATAAATATAACTTTTGCATCAATACACTGATGCATGATGCAATTTGCTTTATGCATCGAATCATCTACCTCATTCTCACACGGTTGTTACTCATCTTTCGCAATATTCAACCAGTGTTTATGTCTTTTGTATTTATAATAAAGTGTAATTTATATAAAGATAAGAGTGTTTACCTGTAATCACGCAATTTCTATAATCCAAATCGTTATTTTTGATAGACACATGCTGATAAATCAGTACAAAAAGGATATTGAGCATTTTGATGAAAAGCATCATGCATATACACAATGGATCATTAGTAAATAAATAAGAAGAGAGAGACATATCGATATAATATTAAAAATTATTATTATAAAGTTGCGTTTTATTATGACTATTCAAGCTGAATTTAACCAAAATCCCATTTCTGGTGATTTTCCTTTTTAATCTCGAATATGATAAAAAATCCAGAAAAAAAAGAAAGTATCTTTCCCAATGTTCTTATCATTATTATCATTATCTTTATTTTACCGCAATTACAAGATTACCCGGAATAGTAAGAATAACAATAAAACAGTTACAAAGACCTTTAGAATAAAGCCTCTGTTACCACTCATGTTTTGGTAATACTTTAATAATTCACTCCTAGCACCAAGTACATTCATCTCGATATCATCCGTATTTTGATCAATTCTACATTTTATCCCTTAATCAATAATCAAATCCTATTTTGCTCCTTTTACGCAACAAATTACCTTTGGATTGTTTCCCTTTGTTCCGCTACCATAGTTGCCAATTGCTGGAATATACCTCCTAATTCGGCAATTGTGCTTTCTATTGTCTCCATAGCTGCAGACCTACTTTCTATGTTTCTGTCGTTTTGTTCCATCATCACTTGTTGCTGTACTTGCTGCTGTTGCTGTGTTATCATTGGTATACCTAGTGATTGCGGTGACTCGTCTAGCGGTGGTGATGTATCTCTCGCAGCATTGACACGTCGACGAGGTTGGGGTCCTAATAAAAAGACATGTGTCACAAATTTACTAATATGTATAGATCATGATAATAGCAAACTCACTTGAATCTATTTCAGAGGCTCCAGAAGATGCAATCTGTTTTTATCGGAATCAGTATTCATTTCTCTACGACATGGACTAATCTAATTTACCTCAGATTGCTGTTCTAATGTGTCTTTGAAGCTCAACGATGTGTCTGCTAGTTTTGATTGTAAAGACAGTAAGACGTTGTTCTTATGTTCCTTCATCTGAATAGCTCCTTTTTGGTTTTTGTTGTGATTTTGCAAAACATTGATTTGCTGATTTAAAGCTGCAATGTCTTGTTTAATTTTATACGTGATTTCCTATTGAATCCAGTGAGCATAAACATATCGAGCGTGCCTTGTCAACCTACTGCTACTTCGACAGGTCTTTCTAAGCTTGCTCTCGACTTGGTCACTAGTTTATATTCAGAGTATGTTCAGCTTCTATTTTCTTTAATCTTCAGTTTGACGGGCCTTACTTGAAGTAAGCTGCTCGACTTTTTCGTAGGTTCGAGCAATATTTCTTCCTAATTCGGAAGCCATCTTTGCAAAGTCAGAACGAGGATTGCTCTTTTTTTGTAAAGAGCCATTGCCATAGAAGCTTCTTCCTTTTTCCAGACCAGCTCCTTTTCCTCTCTTCTTGATACGTTCAGCGAGTGCATAAAATTCTGAAGTGCGATCTTTGTAAATCATATTAAAGTAAAAAACCAATTCTTTCTATGCTTCAGCGTTCGACACAAAGTAAAAAAATATTAAATACAAAGTCAACCAATCAAATTTGAAAATGAAATTCTAAGTTCATCTTTTTGCATTTGTGCAGCAAAAAAGTCCTGGAGTTACACCAAAAACGAACTGCCAATAAAAATGGAGAAAATGGCCTGAATTTACTCCTGAAAATTAATTCCTGAGGACATGAATCCCACTAATGTCTCCACTATGGAAACATCTTTTTACTCATATATATTACACTACGAGATGTGTTAGTTCCATATATGGTAATTTTTATTAAAGAAAAAGTGATATCTACCACGAGGTGCATTCTGGGTTGGTCACAACTGACCTTACGGTCGGTAGCCAGCGACAACTGGCCCGGATTAAATAACCGAATGGAGGCAGCAAAAATACATTCAAGTGATAGGTACCACTGCAAGCGCAATACCAGAGTCAAGTCACCATATTTACCAGTCACTATGCATTAATGCCACCAAAGAGAGTACCCATAGATGAAGTAGTGCTAAGAGAAAGGGAGAGAGAGAGAGAGAGTAGAACCAACAACCACCATAGAGCGTGCCAGTGTATTAAACCTTCTATTCAGGATAGAGAGCCTAAGTGGAAAACCAGGACAGCAGTAGATACAAAGGAACCATGACCTTGAGAAACTTTCTCTCTCTTGACACTACTTCATCTATATGTGCTACTTGAAAAATAAAAACGTTGACTCATCAAACGTATAGAGAAAAACAAATCATATATAAACATTACCAAATAAACTCTTGCCCACGTAATCCTGGTTAATTGAAAAATGATGTCAGAAAAAGTGCTCAGATTTTATCGATAGAATAGAGTCAAAGATCTTGCCTTGTATGAGATAGAAGCCGAAAACCAAGAACCACAAAACAAGTAGCAAATAGCAAGATCCAGAGTCTGAGCAGTGTAAAATTAGAAGTATCGTCTTCATTATAAGAATAAGATTGTTTGAATAAAGAGACTTTTTGGATAAAGCAGTAGATATTTTTAACTTACCAATTCACCTTAAGTAAAGGAGCACCTTTTAGTATAAGCATTTGGATCATCAAAACCAAACAGTTAGCCTTTGAACAGGGAAGCACATGAGAGCCAACGCCATATATTTTTACTGTAGCTTAAGCCAATACCAGGGTGAGGACCAGAGAAGTAGGCATTCCTTTGTAAGATGTTTATGATTGAAAATGATGTTATAACAGGAAGAAAATAAAAGAAATTTTAAAACCCATTATATACACATTTGTTTTGGTTCTGGAACAGTTACGTGAGTCTGTCGACAATTTGATAAATTGAAGAGACTAACATCGAACTGAGTGATTACGGGTAAAGGAACTGATGGGAGGCCCCCAAAAAAAAAGGATTAGTGATGAACATCAGGAAAGAAATATCATATTGTCAGTAATGGGACCAACTTTCTTTTAAAAAAATCAAAAATAACTTGAATATAAGTATGTTTCAACATTGCTAAAGCCTAAACAACACCAAAGAAGTTTATTCATTTTGAACCTCACTTTTAAAAAAGATAAAAGAGCTAATAGTCATATTATTTTGATCATTGGAGTGCCTAAAATACATTAAGACTAAAGGAAAATCAAGGCTGCAAATTAAGTATTTAACTTTCATCCAAAATATTATATAAGCGAACTGTGAGACAGGCCGTAATTATCTTCTCGACAGTTTTTTTATTGCACTCAATCATTTATCTCATATTTTTCTAAAGAGATAACTAGTACCATTGTTGTGTTATTCTGGTTTTAATGGTCAGATCATAAGTGGTTTTTCATCTGACACTTTATAACAAAATAGGAAAAATGTCCGAGAGGGAGAGAAGTGACGCCACGTTTATTTTTCTCGAGAAACCACTTATCATTAAATTATTTATCTATGACTTCTTATTTAACACTTACTATATTGCTATGGTTGATTGTTTTAGCTGAAACCCTTCCCTTTCAATTGGGATTGTTGTATTTTAATTAGTTTTTTAATATATTTATTTTTAGTATGCTGTGATTCTGAAAAGACAAAGTGAACTAAATTAAGAGTAGAATTCTATAAATCATCTTATTCATAGATTCAATCGAACTTCTATTATTAAAAAAAGAAAATATTCATGCATGAGATAGGTGAATGCTTATATCATCATTACATGTAAATCACACAAACATAAATGTGTCTTCTTTTATGGTTCTAATATTACTACGATGACTATTTCCTAACGAAGTGGTGATGAAAAAGGAAATTTAACAAATGTTTAGCATTCATATTTGTATCTAAAATCAGAGTTTCTTATTTTTCGTTCACTTCATGCCTATTGCTATAATCACATCATTTAAAAAAAGTTAAAATTATCTTTATAGATTAAATTTGTTTCTATTTTATCAATCATAAAGTCTCCGATTTATCAATGCATAACAGATAAGTAAAAATAAGAAAGGCGTGGTCATATGGCCACTTCGTGGATAAGCTTTATTCAGTTAAGTTATCGTCAATTTCAAACATCAGTTCATTTTGATTCAAGAACTGAACAAATAATAATCATCGTGACAAGGTAATGTTCAAACTCATTTTCCTTTTCTGGAACTATTAGAATTCAAATATGGAAAAAAGGATCATCATTTAATACGAAACATATTTGATAGACAAAGAAATAATATTGAAGGTGGTTGGAATTTTCTAGAGATTGAATTGACTATCCAGGAACAACTCTACTTCCCAGCTTGTGGCTTTATGGAAGTTTATAATTGCATAACAAAATTGTGTCAGAAATGATACTGATGACAAAGAAATGAATAATATCAGCAAATGTTGACTCAGTTTGAGTTGGCAAAGCACTAACTGCTGTTAGTGCATTGTTATTTTTCTTTCAAAAGAATACTATCGTAATAAATAATATATTAGAAATAACATAATTGCAGTGAAATCAAACAAAAGGTGGAAATAAAATAAAAATAATACTTATTAAGGGTATGATAATGAATATTTGTTTATTTGATATTAAGTAAAAAAGCTATGTCTTCAATGATGAAGTAAACATGTGAATAGAATGAAGATATTACAAGCATTTATTTGCTTTTGTTATCCTTGTCGCCAGCAACAGAGGGAGTGTTCTTTTTAGCACGACGGCGGTATGGTCTGCGACCTTGTTTGGGTAATAGCTCCGCTAATGCAGCACGCTGTGCGGCACGCTCACGTAAGATACGTTGACGTTCAATTTTTTCACGTTCAGCATTAAGTCTGCGTTCATGTGCTAAACGACGCTGCTCATTTTGTTGGAATTCTGCTTTCTGATTCAGGAAGTGATTCAGGATCTTATCGCCATCGGGCATTTGTGAAATGATTTGCTGAAGAACTTGATTTTCTTTCTCGGCGAGAGTGTTGACATACTTTAAATGGAGGATGTACTGTGTTGCCTTGTGTAAAATAGTTGCTTTGTTTAACTTTTTGGCGATTTCAACACCGTCAGCAATTTCGGGTTCATCGTCACCAAGGTCATCTTCATCGTCGTCAGAGTCATCACCAGAGCTTTTGTCCTTGATTTTGGCCTTATAAAGAGCAGGTACAACGTTCTTGAGCTCATGAATACAGTCATTGATGTTGTTACGGTAACGGCGTTCAATGGCATTGTGAGCAACCTTCTTGAGTTGGCGTCCGTTTTCAATGTTGACATGAGTTAGGTGAGTAATCTGTGATTCAGATGAGGAACATGCATTGGGGAAACCATTCTTTTTAATATCCCACTGATTTCCTTCATCTATAATGTAAAAACAATTAGAAACCATTC